>JAPTHA010000007.1:15788710-15802416 GCA_029814585.1 Gymnapogon annona
TGAGGCATCATGGGAGGTCATATGTGAAGTCGTTCGAACGAGAAGACGAAGTCGTTCGAACGACTTTTTTTTTTTTTACTCCGTGGCAGCTCTGCGCTTCCGTAGCTCTGCGCTTCCGTAGAAAAGAGACAAACTAAACACTAAATAAAAAATGATATTTCCCACAGTGGGACAAATAAAGTAAATTCTAATCTAATAGAGACTGAGTATTATCTAGTAAACAAGGGTAGGAATGGAAAATGGTCATTAATGTCATTTTGAGCATTACCTTATAGAGGTGTGCAGAAAGAAGGCAACAGTGGGTCCGCTGACTAACGTTTGAGGTGAAAATATACCTGTTGGAAAAACACATCTTGAAATCGCACAGTATTGATCCCTCAGGAGTGAATTTGCTTTCTAAGCATTGTAGCTACATTCATCCATTCATTCATCTTGCAAACCCGCTTTATCCTTTGCAGGGTCACGGGGGGTCACTGGAGCCTATCCAGCTAATCAAGGGTGAAAGGGGATGGGGGTTGGGGGGCCTGGACAAGTCGCCAAAAAAATCGCCAAAAAAATCAGTGAAACTTGTTAAGACCTACTGTGAAATCTTGGCAGTGAGGCAGGCAGCTTGTAGACATCCCCATATACCAGCACACTTCAAAATCTGCTGCAGGGAACCACCCCCAAAAGACACACCATCCCATTTTTCTAAAACACCTGAAGTCTTTAAGGCACAGTCTACTGCTTTGCTCCAATTTGAGTGGGCTGCCCTGACAATACAAAACACACAAGGTCAGAAATGAAAACGAGGCAAGGAATTCAATAAAAGGTTCTGCATGCAACATCAGGCTTTATGTCCACATGCACATATTCTGGACGTCAAGGAGGTTTCTAACCCGGTGTTTCCATTGAAGAACTGGAGGTTTCCCATTTCATGTAATACCAGAACTTTTAAGGAGTCATGACTGCTTCCACGTAGACATTCTTGAGGAAAAAGGTTAGACAGGGGTGAGAAGAAAAAGGAGTATGGCATCTGTCCACCATGGCACCTTCACAAACATTATTTACACGTGCTTTTATTTATTGACTAACTATGCTGGTGACACACAATTACGATAAAGACAATTATAGATTTAAATGTCCAACATACTACAATCATTTTATTTTTAAAATATTTTTATAGTAAGAGTGGTTTATAATGCAAAACAAGTAGGATGTTCTACAAGGTGCACCAACCATTTTTTAACTACATGAAAAATTTACCAGCGCATCACAGTGGTTCAGCTCTTTATACCCGAGCCAGACTTGTAGGACTTAGAGACTTGAGCTGAACATATGTCTCTCTGTGACTCATGCGTTTCACTTATTTGCTTTTTTTGTCATTTTACCTGTTTTGTGTTCTTTGTACTTTGTCTGCTGTCTCTGACCCAACTATCAGTCTTGTAGTGTATAACTGTAACCGTAATATTGTCTTGTGAAAAAATCCCAAATAAAATGATATGCTCAGGGTGGTTTCTAAAATTTAACTATGTTAGGTAGTAAGTGCCCTTACTAATAGATGAGGAGCATGCAGCCATCACAATATGCATGTGGTCAGGGCTGACTGGGAGGCTGTAGAGAGCATCTGATTTGCTGTAGTCTTCCTCTGTCAGGTCAGGAGGGTGAATGTTTGGAGCGGACATTATTACAGGGTTGAAATCAACCAGGTTTGCAGAATGACAAGGACCTCTGCTTGGGGCTCCCTGTGTCACATAGTCTAAGGAAGGACACACACGGTGAAGATTTGAACAGATATCATGCGATAGCATTTGTCTACTTTGATCAACACTGAACTTACATGGCTGTGTGTGTGCTTTTAGGAGGAGCAGCAGGGTCTGGCTGTGCTGGAAGACACTCAGGCAAGGCGGCCTCTTCTTGAGAGCTTCACGGTAACATCTCAGTGTGTCTTCAACATCCAGAGGAACACGCACCAGGCACATGGATCTCTGCACCTCGGCATCTTAGGAAGATATGGGATTTACTCATACTAAACAAACCTATATCCTTTAATTCTGCATTATGTAACGTATGGCATCACTGTAAATTAGACTTTTGGCTGGAAAAAAACATAAATGATGTGGGATGATCCAAACCTTGAAGCACAACTGGATCTCTAAGAGATGGATTGTGTGATTTTCTACGAGTGCCAGATTTCTGTGGTGTTCTGGAAATCCACCCACTGAGTATACGACAGCCCGCATAGCTTCTGCAAGTGACCTGAAACAAAAAAATTACATTACATATATGAGCGGACTGTCAGTACAGTTTTCTTTTCAACAGCAAAATAAGACTGATTTGATTGCTCTTGCTGCAATAGTTGAACATATTTTTTACAGGATGCATATTCTGACTCCAGACTCCTACCGCTAACCGAGCATTACTTCAAACTTTGATGCATACAATAAGGCTGCATGGATTTATGGGGTTTAAACAAATGAAAACAAGTCAGAGAGTATTTTCCTCCTATTCCAGAGTTGGGTCAACCAGACCTTTTTAAGAAAGTGAATTCTGGAGGTAAGTCTGTCTATGTGGGACTCTACATTGTACACAGCTTTCTGAGATAGTATATGCTACCTCTTTTCCAGTGGTCTTCTGTGTCTTGACATGATGAGGTTGTGGAACAGCGGGTCCTCCAAAGCACGTAATCCTTTCGAGCAGATTCCTCTGAGCATTGATGAGGAGAGGTGTTACTATCGAAGCATACCGCTCCCTGGAAAAGACAAATGTATTAATGCCCACAAATGGCTAGTTCTTGAGACATTTAAAAATAATTACTTCACATGTAAAATGGGTGATTTCTTTCTGCTTTTTTCCTTCCGGGGTCACCACAGCGAATCCAATTTACGTATTTGATTTGGCAGGGGTTTTTATGTCAGATGCCCTTCCTGACACAACCCACCGGACGCTCATCCCGGGAATCAAACCCAGGTCCCCTATGCACCAGCCCAGTGCCTTACCAACTGAGCTATCTAGCCGGGGCAAATACTTCACATGTAAAATAATTTAAATAAATCAACTCTTTAAAATAGGAAATGTTAAACGATCTTAATTTTTAAGGTTAAAAATATGTGCTTAAGTATTCATATAGATAACATCCCTGGTGCTTTTGCAGCTTTATTGAAGATGTTGGTATACTTTGCGTTGTTGTAAAAAATACACCTGACTTACTGTGTGTATGTGTTGAAAAGGAGGGAAAAGTGGGCCAGGTTTTCCCATTTTTGGCTGTGGTGAAGCTGTTCGAGGGTATGTAACACCAAGGTCCTGACCCAGCGCAGGTCCACTTTGGTGGTATCATCCAAAGGAGCCAAGAAGTGGAAACTGGATTCCGTTTCCTCAGTCCAGTCATTATCATACAAACTCCACAACTAACAAAAATAAAGATGAGAGTGTTGGCAAACAGCAGTGAGTGACACTCTTTGGGATCCTCATACTGAATGATTTGTGCATCATTAGGACTACACACCCCTAGTTTGTTTAACATGTCCATGATGAGGTCAGTAGACAGCATCAGCAGTGGGGTGAAGACATTTTTGAGTTGTTCTGTTGTGATGGAGGGAGATTCAGCCCACTCAGTTCTTTGCACTAGAATAGTCATTCTGCAGTTCTGGTCCCATGTTGTTTGGCATATATGCTGCAGAGAAGTCCAATGACTGCCACGGTGGGCCAGCACCTGAAGGAGTGAAAATATAAGCACAAAATAGCAAATAGAAAATTATTAGCTAATAAGTAGGACCTGAATTAATTAAATTAACAGAAAATTATTAACTCAATCACAAGGTAATGTACATGTCTTGAGGTGTTCGCTCCAATGCTAGTATTCGTTGCTTTTTACACATATATTTGATCAATTTTAAACAATTTCCTTCACACATTTGTTGTATAAGAGACACCCGTTTTCTCAAATTGGAAGAAATAATTCTGTTAGTAAGGGGCTTCTTTAATGATTTTAGGAAAAGATTAAGGAGTAAAAGGAGTAGAGTAATGATTTCTCATTATGTGTGTAGATTCTGTGCATGATGATGCGTCTTGTGTTACAGCACCATGGCTCGACGAAGATGGACAGCAGCCTTTCTCAGCAAATGCAGCATAAAGGCAGGAGTCAGTTTTTGCATCTCCAACTGTTGACCGGCATGTTGAGAAGCGTCTTCATCGTCCTCATCGCTATCCTCTGAGCCGGAGTAATCCGCTTTGGCTGAGGGTAAAATGCCATTAAAGTACTAAAATGCAGTACAAACCATGTTTTTGTGGCTAATTTTCAAATACTTCATCTGATTGCTCACCCTCCTCGATGTTACCGTCTTTGTCTGGGCCAGCATCCTTCATGACAGAAGGCGTCGTGTCTCTCTCAGGCACAACCTCAGATTTCGATGGGTGATGCCACTGGGGGTTAAGCTGCCGAACCAGGACACCAGAGTACGCCATGGAGAAGCAGATGGGGTTTAACTGGCTGTACCTAAGGCAAAGGAATACAAAGTACACATGAAAGGGAAAAAAAACATCACTATATATAGAGAGAGAGAGAAAGAGAGAGAGAGAGAGAGAGAGAGAGACAGCTTGGCAGACATTAAATACACTGTCTTCAAAAAAGTCATGGCTGACTTATGATATGGAAGAGAGTTATGAAATTCAATGCATTGCTTGTGCTTTATGTGAAGTTTGTGTATTTTGCCTGTAGATGGAGCTGATCATTCATTCATTCATTCATCTTCCAACCCACTTTATCCTGGTCACTGGAGCCTATCCCAGCTACTCAAGGGCAAAGGCAGGGCGTGGGGGGTGGTGGACAAATAACCCGTTTCTTCGCAGTTCATCATTCACACACATTCATACACGGACACTGGAGGCTAGGTGGGTGAAGTGTCTTGCCCAAGGACACAACGGCACATGATCAAGAGGGACCGGGAATCGAACCGCCAACCCTTTGGTTACCAGACGAGCATAAAATTAGAAGAAAAAAAAAACAAAGTAAACAATTTTCTTACACGTGTTCAAAAGGAGTGGGCAGAACTCCAAACTTATTAAATACCACCCCTTCTCCCTGCATTATGTCAAATGTCTATCCCTCTTCCCTGAAATAACTATCACCACCCCCTCAAATAACAATAATAATCTATTTAGAATACACATATTCACACATTAAAGAAAAGGACACAAACAAACAAACGAATAGCATGCAAAAAAAGGACCAACTTATACTGAATACAAGTGAATAAATACATATACACACAGTAACACAAATTAATAAATACAAATGCCCATTAACATAAATATATTGAACCTATATAAATAACAATAAAATTAAATGAAACACTCCTGTGATTCACACTCCCATCTCATCCCTGTATCCTGTAAAAATATGACACTTATATTTTATTTTAAATTGCATTATGTTCTGAGATCTTTTTAACTCCCTGTCCATACTGTTCCATAGTTTTACACCACAGAATGAAACACAAAATCTTTTAACGCTCATATGGATTTTATTCTTTCTGAAATGGTTTTTCCCTCTGAACAATGTTTTGAATATTTTGTGGTAGTTGATGATTATGGGCTTTGTACATGATTTGTGCTGTTTGGAATTTTACTATGCCTGTGAATTTTAATAACTTTGACTGCAAGAAAAGTGAGTGAATATGATCCAAATAACCTACATTATGAATAGACCTTATTGCCCGTTTTTGCAACATAAGTAATGACTGTACTGTTGTCTTAAAATAGTTTCCTCAAATCTCTAAACAGTAATTTAAGTATGATAAAAATATGGAACAGTAAAGAATGAGTAATGATTTTAAATCCAGAACCCATTTTGCTTTAATACAGAGATGCTTTTTGACAGTTTGGTTGGTATTTGCTGTATGTGTGGTTTCCAACTGATTTTCTCATCTATTATTACCCCAAGGAATTCATTTTCATGAACCCTTTCTATCTGCACCCCATCTACCTGTATTTGTACTTGTATATCACCTTTGCAGTTCCCATATAGCATTATTCTTGTTTTATTTAAATTTAATGATAACGTATTTATGTCAAACAATATTTTCAATCTGTTCATTTCTTTAGTGATTCAAATCAATAACTCTTTCATGTTATCCCAGAACAGAAAATATAGGTATCATCAGCAAACACTAATTTTAATTCCTTTGATACACAACAAATATCATTGATGTCTAATATAAATAACTTAGGCCCCAGCACTGACCCTTGTGGGACCCCACAAATAATGTCTAAATATGGTGAACAAACATCACCAAACTTAAACTGCTGTCTGTTCTGTAAATAACTTTTAACCCATTGTAATGTAATACCTCTGATGCCAAACACTGCTTGTTTTTTTTTAGTAGTAGCCCATTCTTAATTGTGTCAAAAGTTTTTTTAATGTCAATAGATATTCCAACTGCACATTTTTTTGATCAATTGCATTGGTAGTTTCTTCAATTGCTTCTGTTATTGCCAGTGATGTTGATCTGTCCGGTCTAAAGCCATATTGAGAGTACATTGTGCTTCAGTATGAATTAATCCAGTCTATCATTGAAGAGATTTTCTACAATTATGGAGAATTGTGGCAACAGTGAGACAGGTCTAGAGTTGGTGTAGTGATGTTTGTCCCCAGTTTTGTACAGTGGAATGACCTTTGTCATTTTCATTTTGTTTGGGAATTTGCCAGTTTGTAAAGATAAATTGCAGATGTATCTTAACGGTTTTGAAATACCATCAATTACTTTTTTCACTGTTGTCATATCAATATCGTTACATATACGTGGATTGTTTACCTTTATATTTTATGACAATATCCAGAATTTCTTTCTCTTCCACTGGTTGTAAAAACATTGAGTTGGGATTTCTTTCTATCAACACAGTCATGTTCTTGTCAACTGTCCCTGGATCTGGGACAATTGTTGCCGCTGAAATTTCCCCGAGTTTTTCTCCAACGAATAAAGGTATATCTAATCTAATCTAGAGACACTCAGGACAAAAGTAGAGTAGAGGAGAACAGGATTATTAAAGCAAATGAAGGAAATCTCAGTTGGGGGAGTGCTCATTTTTAAGATAAATTCTGAGAAAAGGTATTGATCCACACACGTTTCTCCAGATCTCTACGTTGCATATTGCATTTTAAATATGCATCTTTAAGCATCGTGACAGGTCACGTCTCTATAAAACAGCTTTAAATGTCACATTTTTAAGTCATTTAACAGTCAGCTAAAATTAAACAAGTGAAGTTGTTGACAAACCTTTCAAGCAGAGTTCCTCCATGCACCTGGTTCAGGTTCTGGTACAGCAGTGCTAAATGGGCCACAGCCATTGTATAATTGAGGTGAGACTTCCACACTCGCTCCCCAGTGTAAATTCTCCTCAGTTGCTTCAGCTTCTTAGAGCGCTGCACCATAGATGACATCAAAGAAACTAGGTTCTCCACTGCCATAACATCTCTGCGCAGACAGGGAAATCCAGTGTATGTTCATGTACATGTTCATGTAGTATATATGCCATTGCATGCATATACTACAGACAGAAACATACTGCTACTGCACCTGTTGGGTTTCAGTCTTTGAAATATGTTGGGACGTACTGTCGGCTTTGTCTTCTTTTTCAGGTCAGTACATGTGCTTTTGTTCTATTAAAAAAAAAAAGCACAGCATTTTCAGATGTATATTTAACATGAAGAAACAAACAATGTATTATTAAATTAGAATTAATATTACAGTACAATTACTATATTATTTTGTTGACAAAATCTATTATCGCAAAAAGGACAACATCAGAAATCTTGCCATCTCAGGCCATCTGTTAGATCACTATCTGTAATGTTAAACAGAAACAATGTCGAGTATAGCAGAGATATTAAAAACATTGACCTTGTGAATTCAAATATACTATTCTATGGTCATGAAGTCAGATCAAGTCTAAAAATGTTCTGCTTCATTGCAACTCAGTGTCCAACCTCACAGAGACACAAAATTTGCGACAATTATTATTTACCTTATAATCCCATATGTTATACTACCAATAAATACATAAAATAGTTTGCACATTTCCAACCTTAATATTAATTAATTAATTAATTAAAATGTAATTTTAAAATAAGAATCCTGTACTGTACCTCCCATTTGTTAGTGACAGTATTTCTACAGAGCATGTTCGGAGGCAGGTTCAGTATTCCTCGCCTTAACATGTTATTATGACAAGACAAATTCATAGACTTTCACTAAAATCTACAACGTTTAATCAGATTGTCATTTCATGGATTGCTTTGGAATTTCAGGTTTTTTGAGTTGTGTATATTCACCTGGGGTGTTTCATTTCCTTTTTGACTCAAAGCACTTCCTCTTCCTTTATTCCGGTGAGATCCATCTAAACGTTTTGCCGGTAGTCCCGTTATCTCATCACGCCTGATGAAGAAAGAATCATTGCACCCTGCCACTGATTTAACAACAAGATCCGATACACTCACTGCCTGTTTCACAACAGTGATGGTAGCGTGGCTATGAAAGAACGCACTGTGATTATTCCATAGTATTAGATGAGATGTGTAAAGTAAATGCCTACATTGGAAGATCTAAAATGTGTTGTCCCCACTTTATCACGAGTTCTGACTGTTCTTCCTCTAAGGTTCTTTGGAGCAGTATGGCTGCAAACTCCGTAAAATATGTCTTACATCTGAGCTTCATCACTGACAAGAGAACAAACATAGACGTGAAAAGGCACAGATGAGAACAAGACGAATCATTCACTAAGAAAAGAATGTGAGTCGATGCCACTTACCTTCATGGTAGGCATCCTTTAATGCACTGGTAGAGATAAGGTCATAGATTGCAACAAGGCCCTCCCTGTCAGTCGGTGGATGCAAAGTCTCTATAAAAATGAAACATTTCATAGAGGTTTTATTCGATTTTTGTCTTGAAAACCAGTCTTCTCACTATACTATTACCCATTCAGTGGCAATAAAATATCTTGACCTCTTCTCATGAGATGATCGTGACAATGTGGTTTATTCTTGATAAAGTGTAACTATGACTCAAGTCAAAGGTGACAGAATTGATGTGTATAAGTAAGGAAAAAAGGAGAATCATGCAAGAAAATAAAAATTTTAAGGACAACAGTGTAGTGTAAACTGTAAATTATTATTAATAGTGTAAATTATTATCATTAGTATTATTGTATTGTAAAACTGTTATTATAATTTGGGAATTTTAGATGATAAGCCAAAATGCTGCAGCAGCATTATTAAGGCTTTTGTTATTTATAAATGATATTATTGTTCCAATTTGAGTGTGCTTTTATATACCATAGTTGAGATCACCTTCAGATATAATCCTTTTCTTGTTCTTTCCATGTAGGGCCCTTAGCTGAAGACTCATTTTGGCTGAAGCATCTCGTTTCTTAAACTATGCAAAGAAATACACGTTACACATTTTCTTATGTTATAAATCAAAAGCATCGTCAATAAAATGTATCACCCTCTTTTGTCAAACTCTTACTTACACCATCAGCTTCATTGCTGAGTTTGCTGATCTGCAGCTGGGCATTATAAACCTCCTGGAGTAGCTTTTGACCTCTCTCCATTACTGCAGCAGCTTTCTTGTGCTCCTTGGAAACACGTAATGTCTACCCAACAACAACCAAAAACAAATACCATGTGTGCAAAGATGTGCAAAGTTTAAAAAAAGGCTAAAAACGGTAGCAAAAGACACGTTTTTGTGTGTACATTTATTATACACACAAAAACAGGGCATATGGTTGACATAAACATGCATATACACACACACACAAACACACACACCTTGGACAGATAGTAGGTGATGCAAGCAATCATGTGCATTACTGACTCGGATGTGTTTCTGTTCCATCTTTGTTTAAGAGCTGAACTTTTTTTCTCCAGAACTATCAAGCATTTGTTTAAAACCTGAGCAACAGAACGCAGATGTTAAAATATGTATTAAAGTTATAAGGAACATACATTTTGAAGAATAGAATGCCGCAAGACAGAATATTAGGAACTGTGTAATAGAGGTGTGTCCATACCTCTATCACAGGATCGCAAATTATCTGGTGGAAGATTAGAGGAGCCAAAAAGCCATAACAATGTACAACTGCTTGCAGGGCAGCACTGCTGTCATTTAACCATAATGCCAGGTCCACAGCTACCAGCATCCGCTCACAGTGTGCCAACCTGGCTTCCTGTAAACATGGACTGCATATCACTCATTTATACATCAACAACAGATGAGGCAAATTTAGGGCACCTCTGCACAAAAAACAAGATGGAGATACATTTTCAGACTGTCCTTTTGCTAATATTAATTGCAAATATTTTCTAATTAGCATCACAGTTTTGCACAAACATGCTGTACACACACTCTTCTCTCAAACCCACTGGCTACCTGTTCCCAGATAAATGGTCCATTGTGACTGAATGAGTCACAGTAGAACGATCCCTGCTGAATGTCAATGTCTGTCTCGATTAAAATGGAAGTGAAGAATAACTGGTGCAGGAGAGCAGAAGAGAGTTCCAGGGTGTGGACATGGAGCCTTGGACAAGGTGAGAGAGAATGGAGTTTGGGTTAGAAAATGCAAAATAAAAATGATAGAACAACATTTAGTAAGATGTCTCCCATCTTACTTTGTGATGGCAGCTGTTTCTTTTGTTGTGACACAACCAGGCTGAGAGTAGGTATAGTGGCTCCACAATTCCTGGCAGGCTCTCTTTGCTATAACATACTGCTCTGTTTGAAATGCAACCTAAGTAGAGAGGAAAAAACAAAACAGTGGAAAAAGACAGACACATCTCTATGATAGCTCGGTCACACAGCCATATTCATGCACTGCCGTACCCACTTTACAAAGAAAAGAATCTGATGAGGTGATTCTTTTTTGCCTTATAAACTAGTGATTTTGGACCTTTTTACCTGATGCATCTGCAGTGCACATTCAGATTTGATCAAACATCCCTTTATTACTTCAGTAAATTTGGCCTACATGGATTAAACTCAAAAACCTGATACTTCTGTGAAGTGTATGTTATTATAATGTTCATACAAATCAGCGATTATTATAATTTCCATTGTCTATTATTTATGCCCATTTAGATTTCAAAGGATTGACTGTTTATAACTTTTGGACATTTACTTTACTTTCAGCTTGATAAATGAAACACATCAACATGAAAAATATTTTTTTCATTGAATCACTGATTTGAAGTACTTTGACACCTGGCAAATGAACAAACAATTAGGTCCTAGTTCAGATTACTGTTCACCTGTGCCAAGTGAGCCCAGGTGGTGAGTAGTGGCAGTGTCAGGGCGGCCAGCAGTGGCAATGTGGTCTCTCCTATGCTGTTGCCCAGGAGTTGGCCTTGGCTGTCATAGGCCGCTACAGCAAAAACATACTTCTGGTTGGGTTCCAATCCCTTCACCTGTAGCACACATTCATCCCAACATGCAGGCACCTGTACAGGACGATTTAGACACCATACATCAGACACAAACAGATCACAAAAGATGTGTTGAATATGCCCAAAACACTTGCTCTGTTCCGAAGGAGTTGAACATACCAAAATTCCCGTTCCTGGCAAGCTGCAGTCTCCAAGTCTGACTTTCTGGTTATAGCCTTGAGCAGCTCGACCACAAAGCTGGTACCAGTGAACCTGAACAGAGGTAAATGTAGCACAACAATAGGAAAAATGTTTCGGTCCTATTGTAAATTTGTATAAGTAGTTTCAAAAATCCAGTCTTACTCGTCCCTCCATGTAGTTAGGTGCAGGTGCAAATGTTAAAGAGTACTCAGTGCGGGAGAGTAAAAGGGGAGGAGGTGGAGGTTTTTCTTTTTCTCTATTCAGCCCTTTGTCGTCATTTTCTGCAATATTCTTATTTGTAGAGATGCTGGACATGTACAGCTTTATCTCCTCCACTTGTACTTTCTCTATCAGAGTGCAGGCCTCCTAGAAAAACCACATGGACATTACGGTTCTGACTTGTCTCAAATATCTGATATGAAGAGTATACATTACATTACATGCATATTTGTTACTGCATTTTCAAGAGTGAGTAACATGTAACCTCGATTAGACTCTGTATTTTGCTGGTGGTGTTTGGATCCATGCTGTTGTGGAGAAGGACAGCTTTCTGCATCAGAAAAAGAGCTTTGGACACCTTGTTCTTCTTGATTCGGTCAAAGAGGTCAGACTCTGAAACTGATAATAAACACAACCAGTTAGTTACAACCATTTTTCTTGAATTACTGTCCAGATAAACCTTGCCATTGATGCCATTCGAGGCTCAGACTGGGTTTGGTTGGCTCACAAAGTGACTCAGGTTGGCTCACACTGCTATCATCTCAACTTTCTCTAATGAATGGAGAATAATTCTCAAAAGGCCTATGACTGAAAGAGTAAATTGCAAAGTGCAAAGTGTTGAAATGTGTCTGACCTGCATTTAGTTGCAGTAGCTGGAGTGAAGCCCTGTGGTAAATAATGTCCAGCTCTAACTGAAGATCTAAGGCCAGCCGGAGCGTTCCTGGCGTACATGGCTCCTGAGTTTCTGTAGAGTGTTCAGTATCCAGTTTTTCTTCAGTTTCCTGTTCTTTTTCGTTTGATCTCATTTCATTTTCTCCCGTTCCCTCTTCTGTTGGTACCGGTGAAGATACAATTGGTGGTGATGACAAAGGACAGAATTTCTATCAGCCGGAAGAGAAAAACAGGTGAGTGCCACAATGCATTTCTTATATTTTCAATATTAGTTTGTTAACTTTTGTCCACAGTTCAGTTTTGTGTTGAGATCATCACTCAATAGAAAATGTGCATGTATATAGTAGGAAACACCAGGCTTTGACCAAGTTAATCAGAACATTTCAGTTGGAAAAATAGCCTACCTGCATGAAGGCAGAGTCAGTGATTGCTGAACCATCCTGGGGATCTAGATTCAAAATGCCCTTTGACAGAGCTCGACGCCCCCCCTCCACCACCTCACACACCTTCTGAAGCAACTGCGTGTTTGAATCCTGCAAGAACACAAGACAACACACACGTTGCACATGTAGTTGCCCAACAGATCTTTGATGTCCATCCATTTATTTACCTCAAGAAATGAGAACCTCAGGAATTGAGAATGTAGTTTCCCGTCCTCAGGAGATGTTTCACTGCAACCTACACACAAGATGAATTTACAGTCATTATAGTATTGCAGATATACTCTATGAAGTTGGGCTACAATGTGCTAAAAACATGACAAAATGGAAAACACCATATGATTTAACGTGTTCTTTAGACACATACACATGTTAGAGTTTACTGTAAGTCCAATTTGTTACCTTGAAAGTGTTCTGGTTTATTTTGTCCAGCATATCTCTCAAGGAGCATAGCCAGTCTTTGGGTCATCTCTGCTGTCATTATACAGTCAACAACTGCAAGGTCTATGGCAAAGGCCACTTCACACAGCATAGCTAGACACTCAATCCACTGCAAACAAGAATGAATATAATACATAATAATACAAGCATATATTCTATGAACCTGTGAAGGTATGTGACCATCTGTAAAAATACCACTTTTTTGTTGCAGATGCGATGCCATTCACTCTGAATTCAATCCATGCATTGAGATAGACAGATAGACAGATAGACAGACAGACAGACAGACAGACAGACAGACAGACAGACAGACAGACAGACAGACAGACAGACAGACAGAC
>JAPTHA010000007.1:15830188-15843304 GCA_029814585.1 Gymnapogon annona
ATATTTTGCAGTATGTCTCTGTGTGTGTCTTGTCTTATATATGTGCTGCTGTAACCTGAAATTTCCCTGTGTGGGACTAATAAAGGTATCTAATCTAAACCTTTTATACTTCCGCCAAATTGGCTTGTTAAAAAGCTTTGTGGACTGATGAATAAACTGACCTGTTCCAAACTCGTGAAGAGTACACATTTCAGAGACAGAGGACACTGTTCCTACAATTATTACAGGATACAATGCATTAAAATGATTTGGCAGGAGTTTTTACATTGGATGCCCTTCTTGACACAACGCTTGTATTTATTGCAGCTTGGGACCGGCACATAAAAACTGTATGATTATATATACCAAATACGCCAACATGCTGCTGGAATATTCTAATAACTACCTTTACTTTTCATACTGTAAATACATTGCACTACAACTTCTGCTTTTTTGTGGCATCTTCAGGTAGAGGTGTAAATACGTCTTCCGCCTTGGTACATTTGTCTTCACATTGCACCATGTTGTGTGTTTTTTGTCCGTCTGCATGTGCATGTGCACGTGCAGTTCTTTAGAGAGTGAGTTAGCCATGGTGCGTCAGGAGAAAGAATCACTCACCAACCAGCTTCTCAACACCATCAAACACAAGGTAGCACTGTCCCAGGAGCTGGACGCCTGGCAGGTGTGTATCCTCACTGTGGTACACAAGAAGGGTGTAGCCCAAAACACACACACACACATGTACACTCACTCGCGCACACACTTCAGTGACGTCTCGGCTTCTTGCGTCATGACAGGAGGACATGAGGCTGGTGATTAATCAACAAGTGCAGCAGAGAGAGGAGGAGCGACAGAAGGAGCAGCAGCGAGAGCAGGAGCAGACCCCAGGGCTGCAGAGGAGCAAGTCTCTCAAAGTGAAGGGAGAAAGAGGCAAAGGATTCTTCTCATCCTTATTCAAAGACAAATAACGGACAGGAACAGCAGCAGCCAGCCGTCGCCTCAGAACACTGGGAGCTTACACAATCAGATAATGTCTGCAATAACATGTATGAATGTTTACAGATGTCATATGAATGTAATTTAATATATTTGTAAATATGGATGTACAGATCTGTGTGTATATATATATATATGTGTATATATATATATATATCAGTATTTTCAGGTGTCAGACTTTCTAGTAAAACATCTGTTTACTGCTGCACAGTAGCAGGCTGTTTTTACTTATTCTTTACCTCAAAGTCCTTGTGTTGTTAACACATCTGGAGAGAGTAACATCAGCATTCATGCAACACTGTGGTTCTTCTTCCTCCACTCACGGTGATTGTAATCCATAGAGACCTAAACAGCCAGTGTTTAATAGATCCACTAATCCTATCGGTACTGTAAATATTAGGTGCAAAATACAGTTTGTCATCTTTTCACGGTCATCAGATATGACTCATTTGCTCCACAGTTACCATGGAAACACCATCTTTTACAACACTGATTCATCAGTAAACCCCATGGAGCTGACTCCATGGGGGAGCTGACTCCATGGGGTTTACGCCAATGACAGTGGATGGACTCATTTGTTTTTACATTCAGCTTGATGCAAGTCACTTTTTCCCTTCATTTTTCTGTTTTGAAATAATTTGCTTTTTGTTTATCCTGTGTTTGTGAACATATACATGTGTGAATTAAATATATAAAAGGATAATAAATAATACACAAAAATACATGATTTACACCAAAATACAAAATGATACACAGAACGATATAGTTTTAAATTGTGATACATCAGTTAAGAAAGGCAAATTTGGAAACTAACTCTGGGTCTTTATGGGTTAATCATCATCAATACCTAGATATTATGTAAATTATATCAAGATAGCTACAAAAAGCACCTTACAGCTGAATTCTGTGGCTTTAATGCCTTCATTTATTTTGTCTGGTTAAAACTGAAAATACTGGTACCTGGAGCTTTTGACCACAGTAAAGATGGTTGTGGTGGAGTGAGTCCCACTTAACTGTACATTTCATTGTAGATCATTTAACTTACACACAACATCACTGAAAACAATACACTACTGCCATAAATTAGATTAAAAATATACAGATACATTGTGCCCAACTCTAAAGATATGCATAATATGCATAAAACAAGAGGAATATTATTAAGCCACAACTTTGTGAGTCAGTGCCTTAACTCTTCAGGCTTAGTTCATCTCAAAAAACAGCAGCACACCATCATCTGGTGTTGAGGTCGCTTTGTTCATTTAACTCTTTCATGACTGGAATACAACACAATGCACAGACTTTTTATATTGTTTTGACATGATTAAGAGTCTGGGAATCAGACATCACAGTAAGCATCTGCAACAAACACAAACATCTTCTATTTCAAGGAATTCACACAAAACTATTGGTAACTATATCAATAACATCTTTAATTAAATCCCAAAATGAATGGCACAGCCTCCCACTTCTATAAATAAATTGCATGATGGACAGTATAAACGACACATACATTATATGATACATATGTTAACACGGACTTGGAATGTCCATAAGCAGCGTGTGCAGTGCATGTTGCATACAGGTCGGTGTTTCCACGTCATTTATTTACATACAGTACAGTCCTAGGTCAGTGTCAGAGCATAACGACTCACATCCTTCAGCTGGAGATTAAAACATGGAAAAGCACCATTTCTGAGGGTCAAAGTGGTATTCATAACAGTGTGAATGACTCCTACACCCTTGCACTGCTAAAAGTAAGATGCATATGTAAGACGTTTGTCACAGTTGAAGGGATCCTACTGGTATCTTCTGGCAGTTTCCATGATTAGCATTCCCCATGTTGAATCATGGGGTTTCTGGAGGACATGACACTTCTGCATTCACTCGTTGCCTGTGTTTTCAAGGTTGTAAAAACATGTACCCTACCCTGCAGATCGGGTCTAATCACAGGTGTTTCCTGGCAGGTAGGGAGGGGAGTTGAACATGTGGCAAATATCTGTAATGCCATTGGCTGATCAGGTTCCATAAAAGATGACCTGGACATGCCTCTACTGCTCTACATAGAATAGCTTGGAAAAATGTTTTCTCTATTCCACGACAGCATGTGCGTATTAAGTCTTTAGTCAATGCATTAATTTTAATCTTATGATTTGAACTGAGACAAGAGAACAGCGGAGGGAAAGTGCGTGTTCACAAATTTAGTCAGTTTTCCCTGATTTCAGCTCCAGCAGCTTTAACAAAGTTTTAACATTTAAGTGGTCAACACTTTCAAACTTCTAATTGCTGAGTTTAATGTTAACTCCAGCAATGTCAAAAGCTCAACTTTGTAGATTGACAGAAGCAACAATTACAATCTCCATCTGCTTCTACTATATTATTCAGAATGATTAACCTTTGTTGGTTGTAATTGGTCAAAGATGGCTTTCTATGGTCTATTATATGATTAACTGGCCATTGCTGTACTATACGCACTTAAAACCACAGAGAAACCAATTGAAACCAATGAAACCAATTATTTTACAGAAGATGCAATAAAATCATTGTATTAACAAAATAGATATGAATCTCTTTAGTAAGTAGAAGGATAATATAGGGTCATTCATAACAACGATGTTCAATATTTCACCAACAGTATGGCACATGATGAATAAAACAACCTCATAGTCACTACCAAAGGGGCCTCAATTAATCTGACAGCAAGATGGGGCTTCATCTGATTGGTCAAATAGCTGTATACTCAATGTACAGTGGCGTTAAATGATTTCTCTTATTCCATATGAGTCACACAGTGTTAAGTAATGTTTTTATCACACATTTTCATACTATGTTGATGATGAAAATGTGATTTTATTATTGATGGTTGAAGACCTCTCCGCTTTGCGTCGAGGTCCGGCATCATCCTGTCAGGGTTTGCTGACCAGCTTGCTGTTACATAATCAACAGTTGCGTGACAAATAGGTAAGTAGAAAATCCTTCATTCATTTTAAAACCAATCTTTTGCATCGAATAACAATATATGATGTTTATAAGTTATGGGTTAAAACATAAGTATTTCGCTTAAATACAATCTGTGTACATGTCTCTTTTGAAATACATACAGTATAAAACCTATTTTTATATACAGTACATTATGCTTCTTATTCTTTCTGACAAAGAGATGAGCAGAGTCTAAGTTTTAGCTTATAAAATCAGAGGGGCAGTAAAATTTAACCAGTCACCAGTGTTAACCCCTTGAGATGTTCATCGGTTCATCCAGTTCAGTCATCTTCGCAGAAAACATCACCTCCATTTTGAGAGGTAGGAAAATAAAAACAGAAGATGAAGAAACATTTGGGGATTTTACGCCCAAAAAAGTCCCATCAAATTCAAGGGGTTTAGTGAGACTGACAAACCTTAGTGGATCAGTTCCTCGCCTGAACAGGTTTCTGGATGGATACTTGACCAGTGAGTTGTTTATAGGAGATTGTTTTACCATACCAGCAGGGCTGACTGGATGGATTATCCCACAGTGACTCCAAGGCCCACTTGAAGTTTGTCCCCTTTGTGATTCACAAAGGCACCCATAATGAGAGTGGCAGGGAGTGGGGTTAGACGCTTCTCCAGGACACCTCCTATTATGCACCGACTGTTTACCATACCTAAATAAACACAAAAAAAACCTCTCATTTATGTTTCAATTAAAGTTTTTCTACCAAAGGCTTCATCCTTACCTCGAAAGACCAAGTTAGCTTCTGGGAGCTCCATCTGGTACCCAAACGAGGTTGTGGTTTCCTGAGTCCTCGTACTGGCTTCAAACTCCACTCCTACTTGAATCTAATTAGAAAACAAGCACATCTTCATTTGTATTTTACAGAAGCAATAAAGTCCATGTGCTGTTAAGTAAACATGAAGCGATATTTTCTCTGTACCTGTTTATTTGCTCTGTGATAGTAGCTTGCGTGGGCACCGCCTTTCCCAGCATTAAGTGTCGCTACCCAGTTTGGCCCTGACACAAAATAAGTCAAACAAACAAGAAAAACATACATAACATCTCAGGTAAAACACTGACTAATTGAATTAAGAGGAAATCTAGTGAAAGCAAGTTGTCGAATGAATACTCCATCCCACTTGAGTATTGTCCAGCCAAAGTAAGAATTCCTCCCTCTTCTGCCCGGCCTCGATGGTAGACCATCTCCCCTCCTAACACCAGACCAGAGGAAACACTCTGCAAGAAGTGTGCCACAAGGATGACTGTCCAGGAAAGAAACACATGTGCAGAACATATGAGATCAAGGCAACTGGAAACGATACTTTAAAAAGCTTACTTCTACATTATATCTGATCACAACAAACCCCTCATACTAACAACAGCAGTAAAAAGAAACGAGCATTTATTTGACATTTCCCCGCCTTCGCCCTTGAGTAGCTGGGATAGGCTCAAGTGACCCCCGCGACCCTGCAAAGGACGCAGTGGGTTTGGAAGATAAATGAATGAATGAATGGTAGTAAAACAATGACTACCTGATTTTACTGCAGGATGTTTACTCTGACCTCTCATAGTTGAGAGTATTTTACTGAAAGTACTTTAACTTGCTATTACTATTCTCATAACTGTGAATAACTAACTGGTTCAAGACAAATCTGACAACTCTACATACATATATTAACCTATAATATTAAGTGTAAATAGAGAGAAAATCACATTTAAAAAATACTTCCACGATAAAGATTGTACTATAACTCCAAAGAGTGGCTGGTTACGATGTAGATTTTTCTGATTGTAGAAAATAAAAACATTGGGTGCATTTTTATGACAAACACTGATAATTGTAAAACTGGGTGTTAATCCTTGCAGGCTCTTACAGTCACACTCGCCTTTTCTCACCTGACTCTCTTAGGACGTCTGGGTTGGCTACTGTCACAGCAGCCGTGAAATCATTTCCTCTGTACTCGGTTTCAAATTGCCACGTTACAAAGTGGGACTGCTGGGTCTATAACACAATTAACAACTACATGATGGCAAGAAACCAGCACTGTTTGTTTCTTTAACAGCGCTGATGTCTAAATACAGGATTTTATAGACTTTTAAAAAATCCAAATAGAAAGACTCCCATCATACCTGAAAGACTGTTCTAGCTCGTACACGCTCAGTGAGATGCAACAAAGCATGAGCGTTCAGACTCCCTGAAGAATCCATCTCACCAATCAATGCTGGTGCATCCTTTAATATGAGCAAAGACAAAGAACGGGAAAAAATTTCTATTTAAAAAAGCACAATAACGACAAAGAGAAGGAAAGATAACTGATTTATCTGTGTTTGACCTTATCTTTACTGTAATCATCCGACTGGAGATGTTCAACATGGAATCGATAGTAAGAAGGACTAACAGCACTGAGGTGGAACATGTGACTGACCTGGAAGTGCACATGTCAGCGATGTTAGTGGTTAAGACATTTCCAATCTGCAACGAACATTAGCATGGAACTGAATGACAATCACCTTGAAGAAACTACTCAGGGTTTTGTTAATAATCATCTTGACTCCTTCAATCTGTTGAGGAAACACCTCTAGAAAGGTGGAAACAAAGAATCACATCAGAAACACATTTAAAACTAAATGTAGTCTTTATATTCAGAGGGAGTTCAAATGAAAACCACTAAGTATATTAAATACAGTAAGTTAATATGAATATATAATAGGTTAAAGCATATTGCTGTGTAACTAGTTAACAAGCAAATACAGAGAAACTGTGACTGAAATCCAAAAAAATTTCGATTACATCAACTTAAGTAATTACCAGAAATTCAATTGTGTTCTGCCATTGAATTAAGCATCGTAGCAAGGGTTTCTTCTGTCGTCATCTGTACTTGTGGGCAGGACCAACCATCCCGTCCCACTGCTCAGTCCTTAAATAGGGTGCTCTCAGTAATTTAGCTCAGAACACCTCCAGAGGTCTTCACGACTTCAGAGGTGTCCTCCTGCTGACGAAGCTTCTGCGATAGAAGCGAAACGTCCTACCTTTTTCTACAAGTACAGATGACAACAGAAGAAACCCTTGCTACGATGGATTTTTCCTGTACGACTGAGAGCCTTCACAAGCATTGAATTAAGCAATGAATTTATTTGCTTGGCGTGAAAGTGTTTCTCCTGCTCTTTGGACCAAGACACCTGTTTTAATACAGTAATGGACATCATAACATAAATAATGGACATAATAGAAGTACCTTTGCAGCTCCTGTGCAGAGAGTGAAAACTCCCTGGGTTAGGTAGCCGTCCATCTCTCCTCTCCCAACGTGGTGGACTGTCCCAGTGAGCAGGATGTGTATCCCAGCGAGAAGGAGAGGGATCTGTGGAGAAAGGCCAGTGCTGATGGCCTGGATTGGAAGACAAAGCCAGAACGCTGCCCATCAGGGCACAAGTCTTCCTGAATCAGATAAAAAGGAAAAGGTGAAAATATTGTGTTGCAGTGACATATATACATATCTCACTTATATTTTCCCCTTGCAACTTAAGCGGCTAGACCTTGTACATTGTATATGATGACAGTGAGTATCTTAAAAGATATTTCATAAATTATATATATTTTAATGAGGCAAATATGAAACTGTAAGAGACAAATGGAGACAAAGGGAACAAAGTTTTAAAATCGTGAGAAATTTTATACTGCTGAATTTATTTACTTGTTTTAAGATTAATTTAAGTTGCAATGATGATCACCCTTGGGTTAATGATGCGTGCAGGAGGCTGCAGGTGCAGCTACTCCGTTAGCTAGCTTGACCTTAGCATCAGCAAAAACAGACGTGTATGAGCACTAGTGTTTTAATACCTACTTCCACTTTGAACAAAAGAGCTTAAAATCCAACACGGAATTAAGACCCGCACATGAGGATAACTGTCAACTTGATTTTTTCTGCACTGAAAGGATAAACAGCGAAATAAATGATGCTCGAATCAACTGATGCTGCAGTTAGCCCCCTCCTCCAGATGTAGTGTGTCACGGTTAATATGTCCCCCGAAAACAAGATGGTTTTATCCCGAAAAGCCACGTTTATTTGCGTATGCCCACAGAAATCTTTGTAATTTACACGATACTAGAAATCACCTACCAACGCGTTTTGAAACATATCGTAGATATAACTTAAAGCGTATTTCCCGGGAGCGTAGGCGCTCCAGTTCCGCGAGTCACGTTTCAAGTCGGACTACTGTATCTGTTACACAGCATTAACACAGCTACAGGTGAGATATTCGGCTTTAACCAAAGACGCCTTGAGAAGGTCAAACTCTTCCCCTCCACAAATAAGTTCATGTACTGTCCGTTAATCCGCTGAGATCGCGACTTAAACTGGAGACGGTCGCTTTGCGGACGCTGACTGCTTAACTATGCAGTTACTATAGTGATATTAGAGTGAAGAGGACACTGAGGTGGTCCTTTGTGCTCCCACGCTCCTCTTTCATGCTCAGTCTGATGCTCAGTCTGGGCTGAAGAGGACACAGAGAGGAAGGACTGCATCTGACCGCTTCGTTTCATTTTTCAGGAGTTGTGTCCTTTGTGCTGGAGTGGACATGACAGCTCCGCGGTCCATATTGTTGGTGGGAGAAGGGAACTTCTCCTTTTCTGCATCATTGAGCCAACTGTACAGTGAATCTGACACCAGCATTACGGCCACTTGCCTGCAGCATCAGGACGAGGCACTGCGGCACGAAGGAGCATCCTCCAACATCCACACCATCAGGGACACGGGTGGGTCTGTCCGTAGCTCCTCTGTGTTGAGAGAATGCACATTAATAGCGCATTAATAACAGGGTTGTTTTTTCTTCTGACTAACAATACAGAAAAATGACTGCTATGGTTTAATTATCTAAAAGTATACTACAAAAGACAGTATGAAACTGCGTAAGTAAAGACATAAATGGTTTTATGTTTCTATGTTTCACCACTGCATCCACAACCAGAATGAGTAATGAAATGGTACTCGTTGGCTGAATTTCATTTTCTTGTTGATGATCTTCAAGTCATCCCTGCTGTAGATGTCAAACCACATTCAGGGTTATTATTGTGACTGACACAAAGAGCAAAACTGTCAGTGAGAAAATTATTTCATTGATTAAGTTGGTTAAAAAAAAAATATACGCCGGTTTCC
Source organism: Gymnapogon annona (assembly GCA_029814585.1). NCBI lineage: Eukaryota > Metazoa > Chordata > Actinopteri > Kurtiformes > Apogonidae > Gymnapogon > Gymnapogon annona. The sequence continues at coordinate 15,839,288 of JAPTHA010000007.1, forward strand.
AAAAGTGTGAAAACCAAATACAGACAACGATCAGTGCAACTAATATTTGAAGTCAAAATACTGTTGAAGGTCAAATCTGAGTAATGTCTCCCAAATGTTACAGTTTGCACAATTTTCAGCATTGTTTTTGCAAGATATATTTAACAACAGGCTGTATTTGTTATGCATTAAAGCTAGTTAATCCTCCAAGACAGAAGCACAAAATAGTGGCTGCACTGTAAATCTAAAACTGAACGTAAATAACAAATTCAATCAAACTGAACAAGTAACTAAAGAAACAAAACGCATAAGGACAGATAATTTGGCTTAATGCAAGTCATCACGATGTTTCACTTGAAATACTCTGTGTCAAGACTCATCTTTGTCCTCAAGTGAGTAGCAAAACTGTGTCTGATTTTATTACTGTGAGGAAGTTAGAAGCAAATGTTAAAACCAGTAGAGTCAGGTTCCTTTTACAACACTTATCAAATGTTAGTGTTTTGTTTTTGGGTTTTTTTCAGTCATGTTGCCCCAATGATTGAATATTGGTGATGTTTTCCAGGTGGAACAGTGCTGTTTGAAGTGGACTGCACTAAGCTGGAGGAATGTACCTCTTTGAAAGGCTGTGTTTTTGACCGGGTAGTGTTCAACTTCCCTCACTGTGGCAGAAAGAGTGGTGTTAAAAAGAACAGGGAACTTCTCAAAAACTTCTTTCTCAGGTATAAATGCCTCAATGTTTTCCAATCTTAACCATTCACATCACTTTCTATTGCTCCACTATAACGTTTCCTAGCACCCAGCACAGACAAGCTTGAAGATCTGAACTACAGCTCAAGTTTCAAATCCTCGTCACTTAATTAAAACTTAAAGTTCCAGATGGTTTAGAGCAGTTATATGGTTCTACCATTTAACAATTTTATGCTTTCTATTTTGTCTTGTTTAAACAAAATGTACATTGTTAACCTCCTTTAATGAGGGTTTTATAAAAGTACAATTAATAAAATGTCAGTTGATTATGTCAGTCTATGTATGAGCTGCAAAAGACTTCACTTTAATTTACTTGTGTGATATTTCACATTTTGTGACACTGAGCATATGCTCTGCAAAATAATGTGAATGAATGTCACTAAATATATATTTTTAAATTTCTTACCAGTTTTGTATTTAATACTAGTTATATATTTTAGTTGAAGCATACATTTTAGTAAGATCAGTAATCTACTTTGTTCTTGATTAACTGAGCAAACAAATGAAAACTGCAATAGTGTCTACACTAATTGCAATTACTGTAATTACTTTTTCACCAAATTGTCCACATCTAATAAAAAGCGTCTTGTGTGAATTTATTGATGCTTCTATTAACACCTTAACTGTGTTCTTGTTGCTGAACTGATTGTAAATTTGAAGAACAGGTTCTCTTGATTTACAACAAAAACTATAGCAAAGGCTGCTGTCCTGTTGTTGTGACCCAGTTGTGTTCAGGTCCTGGCTGAAGACGGAGAGGTTCATGTTTCCCTCTGTAATGGACAAGGCGGGACACTGGCGGACCAGCCAAAGAGAGAATGGCACAACAGCTGGCAGGTCGTTTCCATGGCTTCAGAGGCACACCTGATCCTCTGTGATGTCCAGCCGTTTGAAAGTGAGAAATACCAGAGCTACAAGTGCACAGGATACAGGTAAGAAGTCAAGGTGAGTGTTTCAATGTGCAAGTACAAACCAGTTCAGCTCTGTTGACATGATAAATGATACCAGCCAGTCCCATAATCTTTCTGGTTGGATTAAAAAAAATATCGTTGGTTATTTAAATTACCGCTATTATTTTTTATTTTATATAGAGTAGTGTGAATTCTTTCTACTCCAGAACCGACCTGCACATGATAATCACACCTCCATGTCTCTTCACTGAGTGATCCCTGCCAGCACAGATTGCGATGAATTTTAATCTGAAGGGATGTGAAAATATCCCAGATCTCTGATATGAATGTTCTGATCTTTATCTGATTCAGAACCACATATGAAAATGGTGGCTTATATAAGAACCAAAAAAGCTCAGTGTGCTGTTGATTTATGTTGTTCACACGGTCATGAAGAAAACAGATCTGAGTCAAACATGATCTCATTTAGCAGTTTACAACACAGATGGAGTTCTGAACAGTCTGATGACATTATGACAAGGACTATCCACATTTTTCCAGGATAACTTTCATCTCAATCGGGCTGTAATTATAGCATTGGACAGAGAGCAATGCATCGTGGGTTGCTTTTAGTGGTGTTGCTGTTGAGTGTATTCATGTAGTGATTCTTTAGTCAGTCAGCACTATAAGTGTTCTGTTGGTCCACGTAGTAGATCTCACCCTATTATCAAATACCCTCCCACTGCAGTATCCCTTCGTTTTAAACATCTTGCTGATTTTCTCTGGGAATTGTTAACAAACTGGTGACCCTCGGCCCATCTGATCTCTGGAATCTGTTTTTGTACCAAATCAAAATTATGATAGATATTTTATTTATTTATTTATTATTCCCATTCATTTGATGTAATTGTAAAGACTGAATTGCCCTAGTTTCAGTTTTGGTCAAAGTCCATTTTTAATGTCATAGATTTCTTTTTAAATTCACATTCTTCATACCATCCGAGCACTTTGTGGATTGAGCTTGTATAATAAAAAGGTATATTTAAATTATTTTGAGTTCATTATGAAACTGTGTAATGTGATGGCTTAAAAACACTACAGGTGTATCCAGGGCACTTGCATTTAAAAGTATCATTGCTATTCTGGCCTGATTACCCAGTTGTCACCTCTGTGTGTCTAACGTGGCGTTGCTGTTGTGCAGGAGTCAGGACAAGGGCTTTCACGTGCAGAACGCCTTGCTCCATGTCTTCACCCGCAGCCTCCCTTTCACCTCGGCTCAGATGCTGCTGATGGAGGAGGACATGGAAGAGGAGAAAGTCCTCTACAAGATTCCAGCTGAGCTTAGCGATTACATTTTCAGGTACGTTAACACTGACTGTAACGGCTAGAGTCCACGTAGCATCATTTTTTTTTCCTAGTTGAAAGGCGCTTGTGGGCTGGGTCGATTTTGTCTCTATGACAACATGTGGTAGATTACTGAGACTGCCATTATGTCATAGAACATCTTACAGCATGGAAGGGAATAAAAGTACAACACCCACCTGCAACATTCCATTGGCTGATGGCCTCCCACAAATGAGCTGCACTGTCTCTGTCACTTTTAGTTCTGGTTTGGACGCCACAACAACAAAGCTTCTGTCTTCTTGAGTACTAGAGTGATGAGTAATGGTCAGTCTAATTGGTTGCTAGAAAAACAGTACCGGTGATGTTAACTGCATATCAACTTGTTTTAGTGAACTAAATGGTGCTGTCAGTATAGTTCATAAAAGTACAAGAGTGAATTTCAACATGACATTGAAAACTTAAAAGGCATTCTAGAATTATTCAGTAATAATCTTTCTAAATCATTAATGAGCTTCTCTCCCATTTAGAAGTACACTATATTACCAAAAGTATTTGCTCACCTGCCTTGACTCGCATATGAATTTAAGTGACATCCCATTCCTAATCCATAGGGTTCAATATGAGGTGGGTCCAACCTTTTGCATCTATAACAGCTTCAACTCTTCTGTCAAAGGCTTTGCACAATGTTTAGGAGTGTGTTTTTAGGATTTTTTTTTAACATTCTTCCAGAAGTGCATTTGTGACAGACTCTTGTGTGGATGAACCGGACTGGACTGTACAGAATCCTCTCCTCAACACTATAGAACACCTTTTGAATAAATCAGAGTGGAGACTGAGAGCCAGGACTTCTCCTCCAACATCAGTGTGTGACCTCACAAATGCGCTTCTGGAAGAATTGTAAAAATTTCCAAAAACACACTCCTAAACATTGTTCGCAACCTTTGGCAGAAGAGTTGAAGCTGTTATTGCTCCCATGGGTGGACCCCCCCTCATATTGAACCTGTGGATTAGGAATGGGATGTCACTTAAGTTCATATGCAAGCCAAGGCAGGTGAGCAAA
>JAPTHA010000007.1:15882221-15899428 GCA_029814585.1 Gymnapogon annona
TGTGTGTGTGTGTGTGTGTGTGTGTGTGTGTGTGTGTGTGTGTGTGTGTGTGTGTGTGTGTGTGCGCGTGTGTGTGCAGGTCAGCGTGTGTGTAAAACAGGAAAGGGGAAGCCTTGTTACAAACTGGCCTACTTCTCTGAGCTCCGACGGAAGTTGAACTTCGCGGAGGCCGAGCTCGCCTGCAGACGCGACGGAGGCCAACTGCTGAGCGTGGAATCTCTGGCCGAGCAGAAGGTCATCGAGCAGCTCATCACAGAGCTCCGACCCACCGACGGAGACTTCTGGATAGGACTCCGCCGTAACCATGGCGACGGGGAAAGCATCACTGACTGCTCTTCACAGTACTACTGGGTGGACGGCAGCAATTCCGCATACAGGTGAGTACAGGAGAGGAACCGGAGGGACATATAAGTCCACTTCTACCATTTCTAGGTAAATTTCATTTTACTTAGATGTCTTTGGTCCTAAATAAAAAAAGACTACAAACTAACATTTAATCAAGTTCCAGATATGGAATATGCATGACTTAATACAAGATTATTGCACAACTGTTGGCAAATAATTTACATTAGACAGGGTGAACATATGTTTTTGGAAGTGATTGCACGAGGATAGATTGTGGAAAGATGTTCAAAATAGTTTCTATTTTAAGAAAACACTACTCACTCCACTCTACACAGAGCTCACCAAATTTACTCTGACCCCACCCACCCACACTATGGACTGTTCTCCCTGCTGGCCTCGGGAAGAAGGTTTCGCTGCATCTGCTGCAAAACTGCCAGATTCAGTGAAAGCTTCTTCCCCCAAGCCATCAGACTATTGAACTCTAGTAGATTCTGTGCAATATTTACACTGTTTACAGTACTGTATACATTCATGTGCAATATTTGTACTGTTTACAGTACTGATTCCATTTATGTGTAATATTACACTGTCTATATTATTGATACTTCTTATTTATATTTATCATATTGTTGTCTGTGTGTATATTACATGTATATACCTGGACCTATGATGTCACCTTTGCACTGCAGCCACTCATGGCTTTGGAGACATTTGTATTTTTGTATTTATGCTGTGTTTGTCAGATGCCAAACAACGACATTTCGTTGCCAGACCCACTGTGTGGGTCTGTGCAATGACAATAAAGGAAGTCTAAGTCTAAGTCTACTCAACTATTTGAATTAACGTTGGTTGTAAAATAAGATCATGTGCTTTATATTGACTAATAAATAATCAATCCGCTACGAACAAGCAATTAATGACTAATATAAAGACCTTAATGAAACATGTTATATGTTATATAGTTCGGTTAATGTAAAATATATTTGTGAAATACAGACAAATGTTTTAATTTGAGATTAAGTTTGATAACCTATTTGGTGTTTAATACAAAATGAAAAATCTGTCACACAAACACATCAGTAGAATCATACTTTATGGACTCAACATTGCAGAAATCCTCTTTTTTTCAACATCTAATTATGCAGGAGAAAAGCTGAGTAAAACAACAAAACACTGAAACTCTTAACAATGAAAACATAATCAATCATAAAGTGAATTGAGCTGTAATAGTTTAATTATCGAAAAAGGTAGAGAACAAAACAAAATGATGATGTCCTCTGGCTCTGCCACTTCACATGTGCAGATAATGGCACTTACAGTAAAGTGCTTTATGATAAATGATGTACAGGGAAAAATGTTTTTTTATTACTTAAATCATTCAAGATTTATCTGCTGTGCTTCTCTAAAACCCATCAGCCTATAGATATATTTCAACTGGGTCATTTTGGATGATTTATGCGTCTGCAGATAGAATTGTCTAAACACAACAGCACAGTATATACAGTACAGTATATAAATAGTACAGACTGAACTTCATGTGTAACCAAAATGCCCTGAAAATGTACTATTTATAATCAATACATGTCTGACTTAGTTATTAATACAGGCATTAATTTTAAAAAATACTTTATTTTAACTGTTGCTGTGTGTGTTTGTAGAAACTGGCACTGGGATGAGCCATCATGTGGCTACGAGGTGTGTGTGGTCATGTACCACCAACCGTCCGCTCCCCCCGGTCTGGGGGGGCTCTACATGTTCCAGTGGAACGACGACAACTGTGAAACCAAGAACAACTTCATCTGCAAATACACTGCAGGTATTACGGTGGCGATGGCTCCTGGTAGACGCTGTGCTTCATATCATAAAGGACTGTGTTGTTTGTCATGAGCCCTGGTGGGAGGGTACGGGCATACGCCAATGACAGCCCCCTGACACTATGCAGCAGAACGTTAAAGTGGAAGGAGGCTGGATGTGGTTTTGATTTGTCTTTTTAGTTCACCGTGAAGTAGAATGCAGAGTGTATTCAGCCATTATGTGACGAAGTCAAACTGCTCACTGTGGAAACGTTCATCTCAAAGCGAACCGTTGAGTAGCGTACTGTATACACACTATAGGCAAAAAGTTTGGACACACCTTCTCATTCAATGCGTTTTCTTTATTTTCATGACACTTTAGATTCTCACTGAAGGCATCAAAACTATGAATGAACACATGTGGAGTTATTTAATGAACAAAAAAGGTGAAATAACTGAAAACATGTTTTATATTCTAGTTTCTTCCAAATAACCACCCTTTGCTCTGATCACTTTTTTGCACACTCTCTGCATTCTCTGGATGAGCTTCAAGAGGTCGTCACTTGAAATGGTTTTCACTAATTATCACCAATTATCAGGGTTAATTAGTGGAATTTCTTGCTTTATCAATGGGATTGGGACCATCAGTTGTGTTGTGTAGAAGTCAGGTTAATACACATCCCACAGCCCTATTGGACAACGGTTCAAATTCATATAATTTTATAAATATGATAGATTTATTATTTTGATGCCTTCAGTGACAATCTACAATGTAAATAGTCATGAAAATACAGAAAACGCATTGAATGAGAAGGTGTGTCCAAACATTTGGCCTGTACTGTATGTATAGCTTTTGGCTGCTCTTATTCTGTGCTCTTTGTGTTTTAGCTGCGGTTGCACACAAATTTCCCCGTGGTGGGATCAATAAAGTTCTATCTTATCGTATCTTATCTCATCTAATCTTATTTTATCTTGTTGTCAGTCTTTCTCAGTTTATGTTGTTTTAGAGTAGCAGAGAGTTTTGGACATAAAGGAGAAAAGATGAGTGTGTTGTTTGTGATGGTAAAAGATGTTAGAAGAAGCTGGACTATTCTGTTGTAATCAAACAAAAAAAATGGACAAGTGATGATGAGTTCTTTCAGCTTTTTCCCTTCTGGGATCACCACAGCGAATCCAATTCACATATGCCCTTCCTGACACAACCCTTGTATTTATCCAGGCTTGGGACTGACACAATGAGGCATTGAAGCTACAGTTGTAGGCAGCAACGTGAAGGGTCTATACCAGGGGGGGCAAACTTTTTGGTTCAGGGGCCACATTGACTTTAAAAAATTGACACCCAATGCATACATATCAAATATAAACAAAAAAAGTATCAACTTAGCTCTTATTGTTTTTATTTCTGCAAACACGCATCTACCGTCTTATTACAGCTCCAGGATAGTTTCTCTCCAAAATGTATTTTATCAAAAATTTCCAACACATTAAAAAAACACATTCGAAAAAATTTTAGCGGTCTTTGGCAACGTTTATTTTTCAGATATTAAAAATTAAACATGAAAGAAAAAAAAACTCTTCATGATTAATAATATCCTTCATTTTTAAAGTGAATCCACCCAAGAAGACAGTGTTAATACTTCCATTGACTCTCAGTGAAGAAGACAGTGTTAATACTTCCATTGACTCTCAGTGAAGAAGACAGTGTTAATACTTGCACTGACTCTCAGTGAAGAAGACAGTGTTAATACTTCCATTTGCTTTAAGTGGGAACAGTGTTGTTGATCATCTTTTTTAGCCAGTACATCAAAATCTGATGATACCGTATTTTCCGCACTATAATGTGCACTTAAAAGCTTGAAATTTTCTCAAAAAATGATGCTGCGCATTTTAACCCAGTGCGCCTTATGTGTGCATAACAGACCTGGAACAGACATCCATGGAGACCCGTGGGAACCAGACCTAGCGCGAACCAGAGCCAGACCGCGAACCAGATCTGACCATCTGGCGCAAGTGTGGTCAGGTCGGATCTGAACCTACGCGGATCAGATCCGTGCTGCACCATCTGGGAGCTTGTTTGAGCTCCCACACTCATTGAAATACTTTACCTAAAGTTAACCGTACTCACCAATCCGCGTGCTCTTTCATGGAAACCATAGTGTCCTTCATAGGTCTGACTGTATATTACGTTGATTCTGTGTCGGATTTCCGGTCGGGTGTAATTTACTCTGATTAGCTTGTAGCATTTAGCAACAGCTCCATCAAAAAACCAAAACTCCTGCAACACTGAGAGACACTGACACGTGACATGATGGCAGCGATCAGATGCGGTAATAAGGCGAATGTGGCACCGACTGGCAGCACCAGTCATTACAGGATAAATTCAAATGAATGCAGTCACAATTATCATGATTTGGACAATTCTGTTCTTTCGGCGGGCCGGATTAAAAAGACCGGTGGGCCGGATGTGGCCCGCTGGCCGTAGTTTGCCCACCTCTGGTCTATACTATAGTGCACATGACTATGCTGTTTTCCAGAGCCTTCTGTTTTATTAGTAAGACGAATGATATTTCTAGATATTTTAATTAGTCATCTTATTGGTAAAAATACTTCTGTGACTCATAGGTTTGGAAAACACTGCTTTAAAATAAGATGTGACAGATGTTTTTTCCTCTCACAGAGAAAACATCGGAACCCCCCCCTTCACCAAACTCCACAGGTAAGAGTGTCATAATGAGTGTAAGCATGGAGATTCATAGATTCATGAATACACAGTGTCTGAAGAGTGTGGATGCCTTTCTTTTCTTCCAGACATCATCCCGTCATCTGTTCAACCCCCAAACACGAACAACTACCAGGACAGAGGTAAATGTTCACTTACTGGGTGGATAAGTGTATACGTTCAAATGCCTACAACAGACATCACTAAACATATGTCAATATGTCATGTTTGTGTTTCAGCCATGAATTTGGTTTACATCATTATTCCCACCATCCCTCTGATACTGCTGTTCCTCACTGTGACAGGAGTCTGCTGTCATAAACTTCTGACCAAACGGTGAGGACAAACAAGAAAAAGGTTTACTGAGATCATGAAACCCCTCTGTGAATACATGACACACTCTGAATCCCAATGTAATCTACAGGATCAGTCAAGTCATAAGGAATAATATGAATCATGGACAGAAAACGACTATGTGTACAGATAACATTCCAAGTGGCCAATTATGACATCATGTTGCAGCAATCGATGACAGCTGTTTAATCACTTACCTCTTAGCAATTCATGTCCTGGTCCCGGGACGTAGATGTTATTATTATTTTAACACAGTTCCCTCATTAATTCAGCTCGGCTTGGTGCACATTAAACAAAAGCTAACAAACTCGTCTTTCTGAATATTTAAATCGTCCTGCAGTGCAACAGCATCACCACGTACATTAAAAGGTTGTTTTACAGAAATGTGAGAAAGGTGTCTTTTCTTATTTTTGAAGACTGTGTACAGATCAAACATCCCCTGAACCCAATAAATATGATCCCATTTTCCTTCTAACAATCCAGCAAATACAATCCAATAAAGTATTCAAGTCCAAAACACACTAAGATCCACAAAGGCACGGAAGCCTAAAAGGTCACGCCCACCTCACGCAGCTGCTGTCTGATTAACCGTTCCCCATTGCGGCTGAGGTGCTAAAGGTGACTGTGAAAACGAACAAGAAGTCACGTGACTAACCCATAAACTGATTTAATGTTAGCTCATTTTGGAATGAGTCATTGAGTAGTGAAAATCCCAATTGTATAGCTCAGTTGTTAAGGCACCGGGCTGGTGCATAGGGGATACCGGGTTCAATCCACTGAAAGATCGTCCAGTGGGTTGTGTCAGGAAGGGCATCCAGCGTAAAAACTCCTGCCAAATCAAAATAAGTGGCGACCCCGTAAGGGAAATAGCCAAAAGATATCATCATCATTGAGTAGTGAAAATGTGCCATATGTAGATTTGGAATCCCAGAATGGATTTGAGTTAGCGCTGTGCAGAAGACAAGGTAAAAAAAAAAAGAAAATGTAGCATGGATTCTTATGGACCGTTCTCTCAAAGGTTAAGGGTCAGGGACTGGAATTTACTGACTGGTTCTGTGTGGAAACAAAGTATAGAGTTTTTTTCCCTTTAAAGTTACCTATTTAAATTAAATGTCAAGGCTTGAATGTTATACTCATAAAGATGCCTTACTACAAGTATTGATTACAGAAAAATATGTACCTCAATTACAATTATTCATCATAATACTGGACATCACAAAGAGATTCAATCAATCACGAAAATCGATTCTTTGTGATGTGATTCATTCAAGCTAGTGAAAGCATCACATTCAGTGATGCTTTCACTAGCTTTTATGAATTTGTTACCGGAGGTTTGCCAGTGATTGATTGATTGATTTCTTTCGGCTTTTTCCCTTCCGGAGTCGCCACAGTGAATCCAATCCGCATATTTGATTTGGCAGGAGTTTTTACATTGGATGCCCTTCCTGACACAACCCAGATCCCAGATCCCCTATGCACCAGCCCGGTGCCTTACCAACTGAGCTCTCCAGCCGGGTTTGCCAGTAATCAGTGTTGATATGAAGTTTCAACTCCTTGCTTTAAATGAACTTTTCCAACTTTACTCAGTTGATGTTTTTTTTTTAATAAAAGTGATTAAATGTAATTATTTAGCGTAGTTTTTAACATCATCTCTAAACAATTACACTTTAAAGGTAACTTGAGGTAAGAGTACCTTCATTGAATAGAAAGGCTCTCTAATCTAAGCGTCTTTGTCTTGCTTCCAGCAGTTTATTAATATTTTAGATGCAACTTTGCTTATTTTCTCAGACGAAGGAAACAGAAGAAATCTGAGGTCTGTCAGACTGAACCAGGAGGCTGCCCGAGTCCCAAACCCACCGACGTCTACAACGTAATCCGCTCCCAGAAGGATGACGACCTGGTTTCCGCGCGTCCACAAACCAAGAACACCTCTTTCCTGTGTTCCTCTCCAGACACGCCAACAGGTGACTATGACAACCTCGGCGGCCGGGACACAGAGAGCGGCTTTGTTACACTCGCGAGCACAGAGAGCTGCTTCCTGAACTTTGACCTCACTGAGCTGAGCCTCGGGCGTCGTGGCACCCGTGAGTTCTACGACACCAGTTTAGGTCGACCCGGGAAGAGGGACTTGAACGACGGCAGCCTGGGTCGCAGCGGCCACAGAGAGTTTTATGACAGGAGCCTGGGCCGCCGGACCACCAAGAGCGAGCACTACGGCAGCGGCATCTATGGAGACCACGAGTTGTATGACAGCAGCATGAGAGCAGGAAGTGAACTCTACGAGCCCAAACTGAGGCCCCCACCCATAATCAAGGCCGACCTCTATCAGACGTACGTCAACAATGGCAAGGAGGACACGTACCAGACCACTCTGGGGACCTGGGGACAACGCAAGTCCTACCAAACCAACCTGGACTGCTACAGAAACGGACTGACTCTAGACAGGAGATACTTCAACGAACAAGACTGGGTCAACCGAGAAAACTACTGACCCCCAAATCCCCCACACCCCCTCCCATTTCCAGTGTACCAGTGTGTGTGTGTGGTGTATGCATTTGTGATTAGGACTGAGGCTTGGAAAATATGCACGTACACGAAATGACTATATCTGTGTGCTGTCTCACTGAAACCTGTAATGAGAAGAAAATAAGGCGAAGAGATTAACTATTGACGTTTAGCCTCATAGTGTCGCCTGTTATTGATCATGTGTTCAAGGTGCATCAGTCGGCTTTCAATAGTGGTGGGTGATTTAACCTGAATTTTCACTTCCATCATAAATAATTTTATATCGTGTAATAGAGATCATGCTGCAGTAGTATAGCGGGCAATTCCTTTAAGAAATAATCATATTGTAGTTACACGTTTAATCTTTTCTTTTTATTTGCTTCCATTCAATAGGTTTCAATACGCAATGATGTTGTCAGTCTCTCCAAATCTTTTGTTTGAAAATTTTCACTTTTTCTTCCATGTAGAATATAAAGTACCCAAATGACAAAACATATTGCCATAAAGAATGTATTCTGTAATGACAACCTATGAACAGAGCATAATATGAACTTATATACATTTGTATATGATCAACAATATAAGTAAGCGTCATATTGCACATTCATGCTGCTCAGAAGAATTAAAACCAAATTTGGAAAGAAATATTAACATAAAACAATTGAAATAAACAATATACTCCATTCTATCGCAATAGAATGCAGAAAAAAAGAACTTGCATTTATATAAACAGTAGCTAAGGTTTCACATTGTAGCATATATCATACTGTTTCATATGTTCTTTATCTAAAGTGTTTCAGCTACTTTATTTTGTTGAAATCTTCCCAAATATGACCAGTTTTTATTGCAAATTTTTAAAATCTGTTCCAAATTGTTTGCACAAAATACTTCTTGTCCAATTAACTCTTCATAATCCGCCCCCAATACCTTTCGCTACAGAGCACAACACACCCAGCTAATGTCACCACTTTCATCACCAAATCTAGGCTGCTTTTACAAACAGGTGAAATGTCAAATCAGTAAAAACAAAACACCTTCAGGGTTTGACAGATGAGTGGGAACATGCAGATTAGAGAACACCTGTGGTCGTGTGTGTCGTATACCAGAAGTCCTCACAACGGTCCTTTAAACTGCCGTATTACCAGTATTTACAGAGACTGGGGGAGTCCTAACTCCCTCAAGTAACAGCCCAGACTGGACTCCAGTGACTTTGATAAGTGAGAGAGAGAGGGAGAGAGAGTGAGAGTGTGTGAGTGTGTGATTTGCAGCCTGTTTGCATGGCCTTGTTATGCTGCCCCTGTTTGGTGGGATGTTTCGTTCCTGAAACTGGCTGGTTTTCTATTCAGACCCGACTTAACCAGATTTTAATAGGCTACCTCGAATAGATTATGACACAACATACACTGCGCGAGGGAGCAAAGTCAACACAAAACATGTCAACTTTTCCATGTACTGAATGTGTGTTTTGTTTCTGCCTTAAAGTGTCAGGAAGGCATTGGCTTCTCTGACCAGATCGTATATCATAAAGACGACTGCTAGTTGCAAGGAGCGACATGCGATAGATGAGCTTGAGTGCCTGCAGCCTGACCACAGCATCAGCATGAAACTGATGGGAAAATAACACGACTATTATTTACTCAGAATGTTTAAATGCCTTGACGTTTCTCCTGTAAGTGAGATCAGTTTGTATGTTTGTTACATAAAGAAATCGACAAATAAAGTCCTGTTCAAATCCTCACTCTGTATGTTGCGGATTTTGAGCTCCCAATAAGATGAGAGAAGGTTGCGTTCGCCGTCAGTCAGGTTTTTATTAACGTTCCAAATTAAATTAATCATGCACTCACACACACATTCGTCTTTACAACTCACACACGACAAAGCAAATACTGTTGAAGTGCGGTGTGAGAATAATACAAGATTTATCAATGTAATTGTCAGTAATTTCACATTTCAGGTCCACATATTCAAGTTCAGTACAAAAACAAATTTTGGATCAGCCCATGGATAAATAAAATCTTGTGATGCGCATCCGCCATAAGACATTCATTTACAAACACACACACAGAGAAACTGAGACAACTGTTGACAAACAGGTCCAGCTGATATATGTCAATCACTCCTGCACATGTACAAACGTTTAACTCATTCACATACGTAAGCCCAAAAGCAGACTTAAATGTCCTTAAAGGGTTGGGTATCCTCAAACATTTTAAGAGACAATACTTCAGAACATGTAGACCAAATACCAGCTGTTTTGAGGGGAAGTGATTGATTCCATTTGTCCGGACTCTCAGAACACGGGACCGGGTCGAAGGTCAGCCGTGGCTCCGCTTACGGGTCTGCTTTTGCCGCCGCGGTTTCAAGATGACATAGCGTCTGTAGGTGGTATGATGTTCCGATATAAAGGGGATGTAGAATGCTCGGAAGATGGGAGATGACCTGATGGACACGGAAGTTTCACCCATAAAGTCAATACACTTCTTTATAAACTGTGAAAGCAAGAATATGTGGACACTAATGTTGGTTCATGTGGAAACAATACCTCGATGCCTGAAGGAATGGCTTATAAGCAATGATGTTCCACTCTTCTTTGTTGGAAGAGTAACGTGGCTCAAGTGCCGTCTCTTCATCCGTGTCCAAGTCGACCAAGTAGTGGCACTGTCGTAAATCCACCTGCACAAGGGGAAAGATTTGGACACTTTCAGAGCCAGATTTATTTCAGTGATTGGTCTCATTAAATCCTGGGTCATTTATTTCCAATGGGAATCATCCCAGCAGTGGACTGGTGAATGGCAGAGGATTTGTTCACTTAAAGATCAGAAAACAAAGATAAGACAATATTCACCAATATTCAATATTCACCATTGTTTCATAATATAACCTTTATTTTGCTCTTTTTTTGTTGCATTTCACGGAGTTTAAAAAAAAAAGGAATTACATGTATAGATCGACCAGATGTTCCACAACATATGGCAACCAGAATTATACTACTGGAAAATTTGCCAGTGCACCACATTGTTTAAGCTCTCTACACACAAGCAGGGCTTTTAGGACTTAGGGGTGTGAGGTCAACATATGCCTCTCTGTCACTAATGCGATTCACTTATTTTTGTGTTTTTGGTGGTTGTTTTATTTGTGTTGGTTGTTTTGTCTTGTCATGTTTTGGGGTTTTTGGGGGGTTTTTTCTGCTATCTCTGATCCTGCCATTGTGGGTTGGGAATGTAGTCTTGTAGTGTACAAATGTAAATGTATTATTGTCTAATGAAAAATCTAAATAAAATATTATTTTAAAAATGTATAAGCTACTATATGCAGAGTGATGTATGAAAACTTCATTCACATTGCGTTTAAGTGACAGATCAAAATGTTGTTGGGTTTGTTTGTTGTTGTTTTTTTCATTTTAATTAAACAGCCGCAGGCCATACTACTAACATCGTGAGTGCTGAACTTTGACGTTTGAGTTTTTTTCCTCATCAGTGTCACCAATTGCTCGCTTCTGGAGGATGCAAACAAAACCACGACATGATAAATATATATTTTAAACACACCCAAATGAGTGACTTACATATCTAGATGGTTCTTCTAGGTTCTGGTCGTTCATGTTGGCAGGGATAATCTGCGTGGCCAGAGGATCAGACGAGTATGGCTGAGGAAGCTGACCTTTGAATTCAGACTGAATGAAGTGTAACTGCCAGCTGAAATTTAGAGAAAATACACACATTAACTTCGGCAAGAACTATAATATGTAAAATACGGAAGCCTCTTTTGAATAATTACTTTAAATTGAAAATGTATATATTTAAGTAGTCCAAGACAAAAGGCCAGAACTTACAGATTCCTAAAAATTTTGACATAATTCCCGTAAAATGACTCCAACTGAAACGGTCAAAGTGACCTCCGGCAGTAATTGATTACATGAATTTTCCACAGTTCACTGAAAACTTGGATCTCAGTAGCAGCATAGATACTAACTTGCGTGGTATGAGGAAGCTGCTGGGGAAGCGGTACCACTCTTTGCCCACACATATGCTAACAGGCCTGCCTTCAGGGACTGAATGAAGGGTTGGATCCTTAGCGATGCGGTAGAACTCTGGGTAAAGGTCCAGAGGGGCATGGTAACCTGTCAACAAAAAAACAAAAAAAAATGTAAAGCGGGTTTGGAAGATGAATGAATGAATTTCTCCATTGTACCCATGTGGGTCTGTTACAGAATAGAATAGAATAGACTGGTGCATGTGGACAAGTTAAAAAACAACTTAAAAACTGGTCCATTGGATTCTTATTGCATTTCTCAAGTTTGTGCAATAGTGCAAAACTCCAATAAAATAAATATAAAATATATAGATCTATATATGGACACCTACTGGAAGTATAAAAACTAAATAAAACCTGACTCTCAACTCGAGGTACTATAATGACACAAATGAATATAAACCCACCTTTGAAGAGCGCAACAGAGCGAGACAGTGACAGCACCGCGAAGACCACGACTGCACTTAAAGCCAGCCAGTTGGAGGAGACAGTGTAATGCTCCAGTCGATAGCGCTGAAACAGGAAGTGGTAGCATTTCTGTATGGAAAAAAATGTCCATGAAGAGAGTCAGTTTTTTTCAGGATTCCTGGAAGTTTAAACAAGTAGGACTATTTGATACCTCTGAGAGATTATTCAAACAATTGCTAATATAAGCATTTTGCAACGAGTGTTATTATTTTCAACAGTCATCAAACAATTAATCAATTCGGTTTTTTAGGCAAAATTCAAAAGTGTATAATTAAGCTTAAGGCCCAACATTTTCATTGATGAGTATCGGATTAAGGGCCGGTTTATTACACAAATCTAACCGAGCAACACAGAGGAACATTTGGCTTTCAAGTCAAAAATGTAAAATGACTGAGACCTGTAGAGACGAGAGGGCCACTGCCCCGCTGAGGCAGATGAGGGGGTAGATGGGAAAGAGAAACCGCTCTTCTTTATGAGGTCGGGTGAAGAAAACCAACATCCACAGATACATCGGAGACAGAGTCAGCCAGTATGGACGGCCCAGGTTCTGAACTACAGGTGAAGACAATTAGCATTATTGTGAACTTACTGGTCAGACCAAATGAAATGAAAAGGATTAGATTACGATAAAATTCTTGCTTCAACCTTTTGACATCAGATACAGCTCTGGTAAATAAATAAATAAGACAGTACTGTTAAACTCTTTACAGGCACATGGTTGAGTACAATGAACATTCATGTTAACTGAAGTTAAAGTTCTGAAGAAAATCATTGTAATTTAGAGTATTTATTATTAACATTAGCAGAGTCAAGAAACTGATATTTGGCAGAATGGTCTTGACCTTTGTGTCTTGGCAGAATTCCAACAGGCCTTCACAATACTGTACAAAATTAAGCATCGCACAAAAGAATATATACATTCAAATAGTGGTATAATAAAGGGCATTTAAGTACAAGATAGTGGACACTGCTGGGTCAGGTCATGGAGTCTTTTAACAACACTTGGTCTGTTTCGGACACAGACGCTGCTCACCGTTAAATCTGTGCAACAGTGTCTCCATGAGGGCAGTGAGGGGCAGAGCAAACAGTGCCAGAGCAAACACCAGATTAAAGTTCAGGACTCCATTTAGAAAGTAGAAATGCCAGGGCTCTGTGCCTGAAAATTAAACAACAAAGACACCACATAAAAACTGTGAGTGTCATCATTCTGCAATTGATAACCCTTAATTATAGCAGCAATTAAAATTATTAATTTATAGGGAGTATATTTGTGGATTACCATATAGATCAGGCCCGTGTGGTGTGAAGACATTATACAGCAAAATATTGAGAGGAGCAATGACCAGTTTCCCATAAAAGAAGCAGTCCACAGCCACCAAAGGTACCTATATCACAACAAAGGATAAACAAATGTAAAAAATGTTAATAAAAAAAAATAAAAAAATCAACATAGACATTGGATCCAGTGGATCTAAACTTAATACTATTGCTATTTAATGTTGTAACAATATTCACACATTTTATCTCTGCACCTACTGACAAAGTCCCATAATGTAAACTACCTGCTGTTCTGTCCAGAAAAACCCCAATCTTTACTTCTGTCTTCACTCACCAGTAATAGCAGTAACGCAACAGCGCACCAGGTGATAAAACTTTTCCACTGCCTCTTTAACACCAGCAGATCGAAGGCGATGGGAAGCCTGTGTTAGGGAGAAAAGTAAATCAACTAGACTAGATGAGACTGTCGGGCAGGAGCATTGTGGATTTTAAAAAAAAAGCCCTCCGTACCCAATCAGAGCGGAGAATGGCCATCCCACTATGGCACCGGCAGCCACACCAGTAACGGCTAATGGAATCGAATCCTGAAACCATCCCGTCATCGCAACCAACGTCGTATACATGCAGAAGGTGGATGGCAGGAATGCTGTGAAATGGAGGAGAAGGGTGTGGGTTGTAAGAATAAGGAGTAATTGAATGAATGAATGAATGAATGGATATCTCATAAACAGATGCAATAATCTCAACCTGTCAACTTGGCTGTGTTTAAAATGGCAGGTTGTCTAATGCAGGCAAGTTGTATCTAGTACATAATATCAAACGCACCTGGAAATCTGCAGTGACCCACAGATATATGAATGTACCCGTCACAAATTACGATATTGTATAATCACCAAATCACAATTACCTGATCTGATCTCCAAGCCTTCTATTGGCAGTAAAATCATATTATTTAAAAATGTAAAGCTGGACGACCAGAACACTTCTTAGAGTGTCCAAATGAAACAAATGAGACCAGAATGACTCCTAGGAAAAAATTACTTAGGTCAGTGTATTAGCAGTTCGTAGCCAGTGGAATTACACTGTAGAAAGATGGAGTCTTGTGCAGTGAATGCAGCAGCTACTCTGTCTGATTATAGGTCAAGGGTAAAAAAATTTTATGTATTAAATGTGGATATAAAGCTCAGGAGATTTAGACAAAAATGAATAAATGGTCTGTGGGAACTAAAAGCAACTGAAAAGTAATACTTGCTATAAAAGTAATAATTGCTATTGAATATTTTGCTATGATATATTTTCAAAATAATAATTACTTGTGGCAGATGGGACGTTTAATTTGCTCAATTAATTGAGCTTTCCTCACTGAAAACATGTGATAGAGCAATCCTCTGGAGACTACTGTTGCTCATAATGCTGAACAAAAGCCATTTTGATTCTTGTGTATTCATTGTGAACATGTTTCTCCAGTCATTCATGACATGTGGCTTTAGTGAGGAAAGAGTATTTCATGCTTTGTCTAATATATATATATATATATGTCTGTATATATGCTATTACAAACATAAAATCATCTATAACATTGCATTAACCTTTGTTTATCTACAGGAAATACATGTAGTATGTTGTGAATATGCATCCAGTGCGCGACCCTGAACATAGCCACTGTCTATGGAGGACTGACTGCAGTATCCACTGAATGTTCAGAGGAATGTCCAGGTAAAACTCTTATAAGTAATTGAGAAGATATTGAGATATATGGTAAAGAAACCTCAAAAAGAAGCATTTACAAAAAACAGACAATACACACATACATTTATTTAAAAAATTCACAGTATGTTGATTAAACTTGAGAATGCTTGTATAATTAAAAGAATGAAATAATGATGAATAAATGTGACTAAATCTGACTGACCTGCAGATGAGCAGAACATGCCAGTGCTCAGGACAAGGAAAGCCAACATCAGACGGCCCACATGCAAACCAAACTTCTTACAAACTGCCCTGTGTCACAAACAAACACCAAAGTTCTTTGCTTTCGTATTAGAATGAATGATCCACTATCAGGCCATATTTTGCAAACACAGGTTTGTTGGAAGTTCATGACTTGCATTGAAGAGGAGGGCAAACTCACTTGTAGAAATAGAGTTCACAGACACAGCAGGAGAATGCTAAGACACATCGTACAAAGTAGAACACCAACACCTGAAACACAATCAGAACACCAGGCTAAAACTTTCTGCAGATGTTCACTACAACCTCCTGTATATGTCTGAGTGGATCTGCAGTATGTTAGATGGTGTCATGTAGGGAGAGTTTAACTGAAATCTTTATGAGTTACATTATCTGAACCAACCCACAACCATCTGGCATTATTAAGGTGAATATCGCCGTTAATACTGGCTTTGTTAACTGTCAACCACGAATTGATGTTTATCTGTTGTGTTATTGTTATATTAAAGTGTGTTTCCTAAATGGGCTATTACAACATTAGCTATTTCTTTGTTTCGGAGGGGTGGGGGAAATTGTCTCCATCCTCTGTTGTAAAAACAGATTTAATACTATAGGAAATTACATATAACACTATTTCTACATTGCACTGTTTTAGATGTGACTGGTGCTCTTAATAACATCAGAGATATGTTGTATGATAGACAATTTTTATTTCAGTGTTCCGGGGTTGAACACAAATAATTAGGTCTCTTTCCTGTTCAATAGGTGTAGTGTACATGTGTAAAGTATTCTTAGCTGGATAAAAGAATAATTAAATCACGAATTGCAATTATTTGTATGCAAATTAACTATTACTAGATACATAACACAAAAAAGAGAGAGCTAGAGGTCAGCTAATATTCAAGTAAATATCACAACAAGAAGTGTCATGACTTTGGAAAAGTTACCTTGTTTGTCTGTAGTACATGAGCATGCAAACAAGCAGGAAGAGCATGTAACCACAAATAAGCGTAGGATCTGATGGCGTACAATGGAGAATATTCCCATGTTTGCATCCCTGTACCATAAAGCAGGTAGTGCATCTGCAGAAAAAGTCAAAACAAGTATTATAGACGAGAACAGTTAAAAGGACAAGCAGTAACATGCAGAAATGCACAATTCCTGAGACATTAGCTCTACAATGTGACTAACACGTCACTTCTGTTCTGATAATATTAGGTACTCACTGGCTCCCAGTAGTTGAAGGTCTCATCGCAGTCTGAGATGTTGCTGAGCAAAGCTGCACAGAAACGTGCTGAGAGCAGGCATTTAAAGGCAGTGGAGCCTTCCGGAGCCCAAACCTGACCTCCACGACTTACTGACCTAAAGACAAAGACACAAAACACATTCAGACATTAAACATCAGCGTACTTAGAATATTTGAGTCACAAATGTGACTTGAAGTAGAAAAGAGTGTACCTGCATATCACCCCTCTGAAATAACCCGTGTGTGTGTTTGTGTGTGTGTGTGTGTGTGTGTGTGTGTGTGTGTTTTCATTGTAGATAAACTATGAGAGACTAAATTGCAATGGAGGTAAGTGACAACTCTGATAGTGCGACTAAACTATTAGATTCACAGTTTTTACAGTAAACACTATAATTTCCAGGTGACTTAATTTGTGGAGTACCACATAGACAGTGTGTATGTATATATATATATAGAGAGAGAGAGAGAGAGAGAGAGAGAGAGAGAGAGAGAGAGAGAGAGAGAGAGAGAGAGAGAG
>JAPTHA010000007.1:15903906-15914713 GCA_029814585.1 Gymnapogon annona
TGAGTTGTTGCTGTATTTTCAGTTCTGTTGTGTTTCTTGCAGGAGTACCTTCACAGTGTTGGCATCACTCATAGGGACATAAAACCAGAGAATATTTTACTGGATGATAAAGGTGAGAGAAGACCACATGTATATACATTTTTGAGAAGAATAATAATTAGCATTTTATAAATGAATAATCCTACCGTTGTCATCCACCTCAGATAACCTGAAGCTGACAGACTTTGGCCTGGCCACAATGTTTCGTCACAAAGGACGAGAGCGTCTCCTGACTCGACTCTGTGGGACCCTTCCATATGTGGCTCCAGAACTTCTCAGCCAAACGGAGTTCAGAGCTCAGCCTGCAGACATGTGGGCTTGTGGAATCGTCCTCACTGCCATGCTGGCTGGAGGTACCTTAATCTCTGTTAATACACAGCTGAGTCAAACACTCGCTATGTTTATTTGCCTGTTATACGAGCAGAATCTGAGTTATATACAGGGCATCTGTCACTTAACTGTTATTATTTATTTATTTATTGGTCCCTCAACCCCCTGCTGTTTATAGATATAGCCTATTATATTTTTCCTACTGTGTTCATTGTTGTACTATGGCACCATGTCTCTGTAGGTGATGTACATATGAAAAAGCTGACTTGGAAGTTGCATGTCGAGAAACCTTTTTGTTGTCACTTCTTTTTCAGAGTTACCATGGGATCAACCCAGTGAAAGTTGTCAAGAGTACTCAGACTGGCTGAACAAGAAAACCTACCTACCTCCTTGGAAGAAAATACAGCCTGTACTTCTTGGTAAAATTAAATAGCTCATGTTTAGATACATTCTCTTGTCTTTGGGCTGTATTTCCTGGTATAACTCCTGTGTCTGTCTTCAGGCTTGCTGTCCAAATTACTTCTGCCCAATCCAGATAAACGCATTACCATCTCAGACCTAAAAAATGACCGCTGGTTTGCTCAAGGTAATTCCCCAAATAATTACACTCGAGTCACTTCAGTAGTTCGGTTATTCAGCAAATTGACTAGTATCTGTTTTTGCAGGTGTAAAGCAACCACCAGTCTCAACTAGGAACAAACATTTTTGCTCTGAAGTTGGAGTCCTGTCCCGAGCCAACAGGTCAGAGCTTTATGATCTCAGTTCTGTTCACATTTACTTGTCTTTGTACTTCTGATGGAAACAGAACGATCACTGTCTCCCTCCTGCAGTGATGACAGGATGCAGTTTTCAAGCTCTCAGCCAGATCTCGCCCCTGGAGGATGTGAAACAATGTCATTCCTCTGTCAAAGTGATGGTCAGGTGAGCTTCTCCCAGCCGACCAAACCGGAGCACATGCTGCTGGGAAGTCAGCTATTAGGGACGCCCGGAGCCAGCCAGGTGAGTCAAGACTCTTTTGAAAGACTTTACGTTTTTCAAATTTTATAATAAAAAAAAATTATGATGAACAAAAGATTTATTATCCATTAGTATGTTATGTATGTGTTTATAACAATGGTATTCCAAACAAACTGGCTGTAATTTTGTAGTTTGTCTTGCATCGCTGCTGTCAGAAAGATGCTGTCAAACACAAGAAATGAAAAGGCAATAAAAGTGACTTGGATTAATAGTCCATTGTTGACCACCTCCCTCTGTAGACTGTACATTCCACATTTACAACACGTCCAACTCCAGAATCTGATCTAGAATCTTTATTTAACTTCTAGTTTAAATTCTACTGCATTTCAAAGTCCCAGTAATATATCCACGATGGTTTCAACTTTCAGCACAAGAACTCAGTATAGTTTGGATGTGATGAGATTCCGTCCTCCACTAGGGGAATGTTCAGACATGGCTGACATGCTGTTGTTGTTTGGTGAAAACGGTCTGTACAGTTTCAATGACACTAAGAATGCGCCCAGTGTTAAACTATCCTAGAAATGTAATGAAATGTAGACCTCAAGATGCAGTGTCGATGTTTTAATCCTTGTTTTTCCTCTTTTTAAAAAAATTAGAGTCCTTGGCAGAGATTAGTGCGGAGAATGACTCGTTTCTTCACCAATGTGAACACCGATGCCTCTTTCTCTGCTCTGCAAGATGTCTGTAATGGTCTGGGCCTCATTTTCAAATGCAGCTGCACCCAACAGGTACATACACTGTAACAATCCAGAACTACACGTTCACACCTAACAGGTGGTTTAGAACGGCCGACACACTTATTCCCTGCATGAATTGACACATGGTTAATTTTAAATAACTCCAATTCTTACACAATACATTGTTTATGAAACCTGTTTTCTAGGTAACGCTGAGCACCCTGGACAAACGCAATAACAAACTCATATTCAAAGTGCATTTGCTGGAGATGGATCAGAAAGTGTTGCTAGACTTCAGATTGTCCAAGGTGAATTTTGGGGATGATTTGTAGCATCTGAAAAACTAAAGACACTTTTTTGATGGTAATGACTAAACAAATCGCTTCTGTATATTTTCAGGGTGACGGTCTGGAGTTTAAGCGTCTCTTCGTGAAGATAAAACAGAAACTTGGTGACATTGTCAGCACCCAGAAGATTTTACACCCCCTCATGTGACTGGCTTCATCCTCACAGCTTCCAGTGTTCGACACACTGTATTGGACTCTGAAGAGAAAACTTGTACATATTTAGCCGTTTTTAAAGCTGTCTGTTATGTTACTTGTCAGTTAAGTTTATAGAATGAACTTCACTCAGATGTGTTGTTGTTGTTTTTAATTCTTTAAAAGTGTTGTGTTGGGATTATGGAATGTCTGTAATGTTATGACATGATAGTCCAAAGTCTGAAATAAATTATGTCAGGAAAGCTGATCAACTCATAAGAATAATTCCAGGTTAATAACAGGAGAGGCTGGACCTTGCCTGTAGTGTTGTAACTACTCGTTCAGTTTCTCAACGACTTAATCTTTGGGGAGGTTATGGAAGTGTCAGAGCTCATTGCAGCTACTGGCGGATGAAGGCGAGGAACATCATTGCTGAATCATCACATAGAGGAACAACTATTCACATTCATACCTATGGGTGATTTGACTGACGTGCATGTCTTTGGGTGTGGGGGGGGGACAAGCCCCGTAGACATGGGGAGAACACTCTTAACACCACTTTTGTTATGATTTTGCAGTGAAAGGTGTGAGACTGAATCTGATCACATTTAAATAAGCAACAAAACTGATGACTAAATGACAAACCAAAACACTTACCAGATATTGAGGAGTTGGTAGAAAAGGCAGCTTTAATTTGCCAGATGGACAGATAAACTACTTCTTGCTTGTGTAACTGCTGCACACACTACGTTTTAAAACGAAGCAATTTCCACTTCCTCCTCCAAGTGGACAAAACTAAAAAAAAACATTTTTCCACATGTAAAAACTCTTCTGATCTAACTATGAATACAAATCCATCATTCAGCTGAATAATTCAAATGTGTGACAAACTAGTGAAAAGAGATCCTGTAATTCATGGTTTGATAGTTAAATGACAACATGCTGGTAACAGTTGGAATAGTTGTGGAAAGTGTCTAAAAAAACATGAAATCACTAAGGAAACTGTCTGCCTATGAGCCTGTAGCTTTGACTGTGATGGTGACGTTGACAGGGTCGTTATCACCTCCAGGGGGAGGGGCTTGGGCAGTGGGAGTGGCACTCTGGGGTGTGACAGTGAGAGGTGACGATGCTCTGGGTATTGCCATCGATGCACCTGGAAGAAACAAATATTTGTGTTCATAGTCAAGACCAGTGGAGTCCTGCAAAAACTATAAACTTGAATAATTATTTACTCATTCACTTTAATGAGTTATTTATGACTAAACATTAGCTCTTTTGTGTGACACACATACTGTATAGGGCAGATTGATACAATCGTACCGTACTTCTAATGTACACCTTAACCAGCAGTAGCTTTGAAACTTGGAGTCACTATAAAGCACTACGTTAAACGAAATAACATTGTCACTGAGTGTACCGTGACTTTTCACCTACAATTTTGCTTGGGTCTTAAATAGAATTCTATCAAGTATGTTACATCTTGCCCAAAAAAAAAGCGTCAAATATTGATTTCTGTTATAAATGTGTGTCTGCGTTGGTTCACGTTACCTGAAGTGGACAATCCACCCATATCCTCTATTCCTCCCTCTCCTCCTCCAACCATCTCATCTTCTGGAAAGTTAATGTTTTCTCTCGACTGGCTGTGCTGCCTAAATATAGTGAGAAAGAAAACAATGCTTGTTTCAGTGTCTGCGCAAACAGTTCAGAGAAACAGACACACAGATACTTACATCCCAAACAGCATGTCATGTAGTCCTGTTGGAACAAATGGAAAACATGATGTCACATGACAGTAACAACAGGTTCCTAAAGGCCTGATGATGGGAGGTGAAGGAGTGGGACTCACGGGGATTGTTGTTTCGGTTGCGAATTAAGAAGATGAGCACCAGCATCGTGACAAGGGCTGCAAACAGCATCCCGCCTATCGCTGCACCGATGATGGCAGGCAAGGAATTGTGTCGTGGTTCCGCTGCAACACATCACAGTTACATATTGCAATACAGTACATTTACCACAAATCACAGACTTGTACTTGTGTTCATCAGATTTTTTTTTCCATTTTATCCTCTCCAGTGGTTCTCATCCCATGTTATGACTACTTCTATAAAAGAAAATTAAGAAAACCGTGTGTTTTGTATGACAATTGGTAAGAGTTCATCCAAAATACTGTTCATAGATACGTCATAAGATTAAAGCCTGAATATTTAAGATATTTTAAAATGAAGTGCACACAATATTGAACTCAAATTCAACTCAAATGAAATTTCCCCGTGTGGGACAAATAAAGCATATCTAATCTAATCTAATATGATATAAAATACACTCAAATCAATGCACTTCAGTTTTAAGTTTAACATTGTACCAGCTGATCTTAGTAATTTCTTAACAGTACATTATTACAATTTGGTGACTTATACATATCTTTGCTTTTGCTATTATCTTATTACCACCACTCCTGTGTTTTACTGCTTAAGTTTAGATTTGAGAATTTAAAAATATTGTATTATCCGCAGTTAAATTTGAAAAATTCCACACAAAACACCAACTACTGCTGTTAACCTACAAGATTTATGTTATTAATGTGTAAGTTATGTCGACAATAAATTCACTGATTGGTTGGATCAGACTATTTAAAAAGGTCTTCATACCATCCCGCAATTTAAGGTCCTATTTTTTTTAATGAACATAACTCAATGATGTAAGAATGAAGGAGTCATCTTAATAGTTTTAACAGTACCAATGGTCACATGGTCTCCCTTTAAAGTACACTATGCTTATTGTGCATGTACACATTACAACACTGATAGTGCACGGGTTGAGAACCACTGGCCTCTCCTACTCTGACCTCTAACCTGCAGACCTACTACAGTTTGAACCAACATGAACTGATCTAAGTACGCTGAACAAAATGAACAACATCAAGAATAATCACACAGATGCAGAGAGAGGAAAGATGAGGAAGAGGGAAGGAGGTACAGAGGAAGAGGAGCAGGCGATGTGTGTCAGTATTAAGCAGTGATGTGTGTGTCGTTGTATATGTGTTTCGTTTTGCTTGTGTTTGATTCTTTCACCTATGTGAATCACACAAAAAAGAAAAAAAAACTGTTAGACTGTCATCACAGTATTCATCAGCGTAACGGTAACCGCATCACGGCACTATCATCCACAGTGTTTGTAACAGTCACCTAATCAACCTGTCACTTCTTCAGAACAGAACACATCATCTCTCTATCTCCTGCCTTTTCTTTGTCATCTGTTCACACACGCTTCTCTCATGTTCTGCTCTGTCAGAGGGTACGACGCTCCTCACTCTGTACCTGGAGTCTTTGGTGCAGAGGGGTGTCCGAGCGTGCGGTGATTGAAGGGTATGATGCGGAACTGGTAGGTGACAGTAGGTGTCAGGCTTCCTACTGTGTGACTGCGACTCTCCGGGTCCTGGATGATGTTACGGTACCAGACTATCTGACTGATCTTCTCCTGGTTTTGGACCTTTGTGTTAGTGCTGTTGCTTTTCCTCCCCGGTCGCTCTGACATCCATCTGTGCTCCAAGACGAAGCCTGTCCACTTTCCTTGGTTCTCTTCTTCCTCGTGTACCTGCCACTCCAGCTCCACCTGGTTACGCTGACGACTGTTGTACATCGCTCTGACCAGGGTCGCGTTGGGTGGCATGGGGTGTCCTGGCAAATACAACGAAAGTTTATTCATATAGTGCCAAATCATAACAGCAGTTATCTCAAGGCTCTTTACATATAGAGCTGGGCTAAACCAGACTCTTGGATTAGTATAACAGAAACCCAACACAGTCCTCCAGGAGCAAACACACTGTGGCGAGGAAAAACTTCCTCTTAACAGACAGAAACCTCAAAAAGACCCCGACTCCTGGAGGATGAACGTCTGCCTTGAGAGGTTGGAGTTTAAGGGACAGGGAAAAGTAGAGAAGGGGGGGGGGGAGAGAGGATTGGGACAGGTGAGTAGGGGGGAGATAGAGATAAACACATGGATGTACTATGGCAATACTGACTCGAGCTACTACAAAGATGAACAGATGGAGTTAAAATAATTGCCCTTAACTGGAACAAATGTCTATAACTGTTAGTTGAACCAGCAGATGAAACTCCACCATTACAACTAGCAGCACACACAACAGTGTCCCGTACCATCCATGCAGTCACAAAATAATACAGTAAACCATAACACCAGTCTTATCACTTGACGCCTACACTAAAATAAAGCAAATTAAACATTCCCTACCCTCCAATACAGCAATTAAAGTAATGAATTGTTAAAGTTACTGCCACATCTGTTTAGTTTTAAGTTGTCATACCTGCTACACCGGTTAACAATGATGTTCTTACACCAAGTGAATCAGAATGATTAATTCTGACTTTAATCCATTCAGGTGGTGTTTTCCAATACGCGACAGAAAATATTGTTCCAATGTGACACAACGCTTAAAACTGGAATTTTCATAGGAGAAGTCATTGGTGATTCCATATTCTGAAGAAAACACTACTTACTCTTTACCACTAATGTGACATTGATTTCTGTCCCTCCGACGGCGTTGGAAGTAGTGCACCTGTACTCGCCGCTGTCTTGTCTCTCATCCGTGTCTCTCACTGTCAGATTGGCCCATGCAGACGTTCGCAACAGGATGTATTTGGATGTGTCATGAATGCCTTTGCCGTGATTGTTGAGCCATGTTATTTCGTTGGTGGGGAGGTAGTTGGATCTCAGGTTGCAGGTTAGTTGGACGTCAGAGCCCTCATATACAGACACAACCCTCCTCTGCGTCAGCAACACCGGAGCCTCTGTAGACAACACATACAGGATAAACATGCATATATAACATACATATAGATAGATGTCTATTACATGACTATCATCGGATACTATGCATTACACCAAGTTCTGATCATTGTGGCAATTACATAAGTTAGAATTATCAAAAATATCAACTGATGACAGCAACTGCCCAAGAGCGATGGGGGAGAGTCACTGCCACTGAGGATGTGACCCAGTGTGAAGGACAAGGTTGGAGGCCGTCTCTAAAAATAGCACTGGTATCTGATGAGCACAGATCAGTGTCTCCTCATCTCTGCTCCAGACTGGACCAGATATTTGTGTTGATTTAAGGAGGCAACTCACACTCCAGATCACGTTATAACAGCCTCATGAAGTCTCCACAGGATGCTATCATTACCCTCCTCATAGTATTACTATTACTAGCACTACTACTGTTGAATATTCCCTCAGTGGATCACATGGAAGAGGCAAACAGGTGGAAGTGGTCAAACACTGTGAACTGATGGAACAGTATTGGGGAAGGGGTAGTGGCACAATGAAGTACGTTAAAGAGTCTTTGCCTAATGCTACCCATGTAGGATCTGCACATTACTTTGGAACATGAACAGCTGCAAAAAGGCCAGCCATGAAAATGAATAAAGGAGCAGTATATTTGGAAGTGTAAGTAGTTCTTCCTCCTCTGAATATGTTTGAGATCAACCCTTTCAATGGACCTTTCCCTTTATTTCCTGCATTAATGAATGCGTTACAATACTTGATGTGCACACTGACCCAGTGTGAGTCTGCAGGTCTTGGTTTGACCCAGAAGTGGATGTTTGGCGTGGCATGTGTATGGCTTGTGACTGTGGGCGTTGCCGTAGCGAATGATGAGGATGTTGGAGTTCTCCTGCCCCCCTTTGTTCTGACCACCTGGACCTTCCCACCACACCAAGGCCTTGGGGACCCCTCCATCCCAGGAGCAGGACAACATCAGATACTGTTTGTTGTTAGTCACATAGGCAAAACATACCGGCTCTCCTGGAGGAACATCTGCAAGAGGAGAAGAAAATACTGGAGTGAATGTCAAAAGGTTCATATTAAATTAAATACTTTACACTGAGCCAATACAGGGTTATGAAAAATACATGGTATTGTTTATAATTAACATAAATCAAAAATATTTACGATGGAGAACTACGTATAGATTTTCTATCAAACCTTAAAATTACTCACAAGGAATGCTTCTTATTAATATGATCCTGTAGATGGTTTTATATGTTTATGCTCCAATAATATAATATATGAGCCTGTACAGTCTCTCTAGATGTCTTTTTTAGGTGTGTGTTGTGCTTCTGGACTCACATGTGTGTATGATGCACCCTGTTGGCTGTTTTAAGACTGGGTGAGATCCCATGCATGTAAACGAACTGTTGGAGGAGATGCCCTCAGAATGCAGCACCATGGCAGTGTTACGGTTTGGTTGCTGCCTTGTGCTAAGTTGCTCTGGCCCCGTACGTCTCAGAGGTTCGTTCCAGGTTAGGGCGGGTGGGGGATATCCTCCGGCCCACAAGCAGAGCAGTTTCAAAGAGGTGTGGTTCACAGCGGCCTCTACGGAGCAGGATGGGGATCCATCAGGTGGGTCTGTGGGGTTAAGACACACCATGATGTGCAAAGTCCAGATAAATAAGTTCCAGTGTACATGCAGGATTTGAGATATTAAGTATAAATCAGCTTCAGTACGATATGTCTATTATCTTTTTAACAGATTACATTTTGATTACTGATTACATGTTCACACATTGTTTAAATAAAGGAATCTAATTTAAAATCTGTTGTTAAAAAAGAATGATATACTAATCTGGAATTATTTTGACAATAAAAAGATTGAATCATCGATTATTCGATAAAACATCTAACTTTTGACAGTCTAAGGTTATACATTTGAGTACATTTCACAAGAATAGTCACACAGAGCCAGTCAGAGGAAAGTTGAGGAACAGGGAAGAAAGATACAAAGAAGAAATGTGAGGTGATGTGCAGGTGTTAAGCGCTGATGTGCATGTCATATGTGAGTGTTTTGCATGTTTTTGAGTCTTTCACCTAAGTAGATAACAAAAAAGACAAACAAACTGTTAGACTGTCATCACAATATTCATCAATGTAACAGTAATCACAACAGCACTCACATCAACAATAAAGGAATGAACTTAACACCGACAAGGGAAGACAGGGGAAGTTCAGCGTGAGTGAAACTATGAGGGAGCAGCGTTGGAAAATGAAAATAAAAATTGATTTTAGTGTTCCATGAGACCGAGAACTGAAGACGTGAACAGGAGAGCAGGAAGTGGAGATCTGAGGTCAAAGGTCAGACTCACAGTAGACAGTCAGGCGGATGGCTTTTTTGGAGCGGGTGTTGAGGAAGACGTTCTGAGCCAAACAGGCATAGTCTCCCATCTGCGTTCGTTGAACACTGGCCATGGTCAACTCTGCTCCAGTGTAGAGCTGGGAGTTATTGAAGAACCAGACGTACTGACTGGCCGGGTTGGACTGAGCTTCACAGAGTAAAGACACACTCTGCTTTTCCACAGCCGAGTATCCACTTCTTGTCATGCTGGATGGAGTCATGATTATCTGAGGAAGTTCGGGCCCAACTGAGGAGAGGAGACAGTTCAGCTCTCAAAGGAGGAAGAAGCCTTTAACAGCCACCAGTGTCAAAAGCATCATCTGAGTTCAAGTGTTTAATCAAATCAAATCAAAGTTCTTTTATATAGCGCCAAGTCACAGCCACTGCTATCTCATAGCGCTTTACATATAGAGCTAGTCTAACCAGACTCTTGCATCAGTTGTAATAGAAACCTAACAGAATCCTCCAGGAGCAAACCCACCTTTGAACCATTAACTATTAATACACAATACATAGATTCTCAGCATTACAGAAACATCATATATGTCTTTTTCTGATGTTCATGTAGACGGGGTAACATTGTTACTTTCTATCCATGTAGTTTGGCACTTGTTTTTGTGTTCAGTTACGGGTATGTTTTGTTGAAAAAGTCACTTTTTTCTGATCTCATTTAAAATAACCTGAGTTTTACTCTCAGCTTTTATGAACACGGTGCTTTAATAAATAGAATGATGGACTCGCTTTTCCCTGAAAATGCTAAGGAAAGGATCATTATAAATGGTGATTAATCACTCAGTTAAGGTTAGATGTCAGGAAAAATTAATTTCATTCATCTTTAATTATTTTGTCCTGAAATGTCTTCATCTTGATAGAAACAAGTGACTTATTCTATAGGATCTTATATTTATTTGTAATCGACCAAACCAGTGTGTAAACATCTCCTTCAGATCACTACAAGAATAGTTTTAGATCTCTAAGAATTAAATAAACAGCTGAAATACACTTTTAGAGTGACCAATAGAAGTGGAACAATGACTAAACCATGTAACATAATGAGTCATTATTTATTAAATGACTAA
>JAPTHA010000007.1:15984545-16003811 GCA_029814585.1 Gymnapogon annona
ATAGGGCTGTGGGCTGTGTATTAACCTGACTTCTGCACAACACAACTGATGGTCCCAATCCCATTGATAAAGCAAGACATTCCACTAATTAACCCTGATAATTCGTGATAATTAGTGAAAACCATTTCAGGTGACTACCTCTTGAAGCTCATCCAGAGTGTGCAAAAGTGATCAGAGCAAAGGATGGCTATTTGGAAGAAACTAGAATATAAAACATGTTTTCAGCTATTTCACGTTTTTCACATTGTTCATTACATAACTCCACATGTGTTCATTCATAGTTTTAATACCTTCAATGAGAATCTAAAATGTAAATAGTCATGAAAATAAAGAAAATGCATCGAATGAGAAGGTGTGTCCAAACTTTTGGCCTGTAGAGTATGTACAAAAGCCTCTTTTGTACTTGGACAATTCCACACCCAGTTCAGATTCACACGCTATTCTTAACTGTGTAATTATATTTTTAAGGCTCGTAACAACTTTGAAAGTACGCGTGCAGAGGTTGAAAGGTTGATGAAGAGGATCCGTTCTGCAGAGGAGGACTTCAAAGCTCCTGGGTGCTTTACCATGGAGGGATACCTGTACATTCAAGAAAAGCGTAAGAGACACAACATGATGCTTATTCTCCCTCTCACCAAAAAATTAAGATAATAAATAAGATTTTTTTTTTTTTTGCTCTTGCTAACCCCATGTGTAGGTCCTCTGGGCAGTGTGTGGACCAGATACTACTGTACATATGAGAAAAGCTCCAAAATGTTCACGATGAGTAACACAGAGGTCCGACCAGCCAGCAGACAGGTGAACAAGTGCTATTGGAATACAAGAGTGGAGATATAGCATTAAAAGTTGAGTTAAAAAGTGATGCGTCAATGTTGAACGCTGCCATATGTCTGCTAACAGAATGGTGTGGTGAATGGTACTCCTGAGATGTTCAGGCTGCGCTCGTGTGTCAGAAGGAAGACCGATTCGATCGACAAACGCTTCTGCTTTGACATCGAGGTAGTGGAAAGGTGAGATGGAAACATGTTTGAAAGCTTTATGTCTACACGGCATGAATGTCTCTGTCACAGATGCATTATAAAGCGGCTTCTGTTGATGAAGCTGTAGTAAAATGAGAATTTTAACTCAGCCAATTGTCTATCCATTGGCTTGTCATTTCCAGAGCAGACCTGCAAAACCATTTAAGTTTTTTTCTCCAAACTTGCTGCAATATATCACTTATGTGTTGTTGCCTTTTTCTGTTTTGTCCATCTTGTGGGTGTCGCCTGTTTGAGTCATGTGTCTGTCTGATCATTTTGTCATAGTGCAGACTTACAAAAGCATGTGACATTTTTCCAGTTATGTGCTCCTGAATTACTTGAGCAACTCTTTGACTCCTCTGCTGTTCATGGGCAAACTCTGTAAAACAAGATTTTGTGGGTGTTTTTGTGGGTGGGAGTTACGCTAACTTCTGATGGCTCTTGTTTTCTTTGAAGGCATGGCGTCATCACCCTGCAAGCGCTGTCTGAGGCGAACAGGCGTTTATGGATGGAGGCCATGGATGGAAAAGAACCTGTATGTGTATATGAAGGATTACTCAAAGCAATATTTGGTTCAGTGTTAAAAAAGATATGCAAAAAGAAAATAAAAACTTGAATTACAAAAGCAATTTTTCACTGTCACCCATTAATGCTTACCTTCCTTTTCCTAGATCTACACTCTGCCTTCTTTACTCAGCAAAAAGGAGGAGAGTAAGTGTTTTCAATTATTCTGTCTCCGATGATGCATCTGTTTTAATGCTCCGGCGTGAAGGATGTGTCTTCCAGTTTTCATAAATATTTTTTGTAATTGTTTTACAGCCTTTCTTAATGAGGCAGGCTACAACTTTGTGAAGAGGTGTATTGAGTTGGTGGAAATAAGAGGTAAGCCTTGTGAAATTATTCACTTTTACAAAAAAATCACCTGTTTACACTGGTCAATGTTTAATCAGGTTGAATTGTGTCTAGGCATTACTACACTGGGCCTGTACAGGACTGGAGGAGTTAACTCTAAAGTGCAGAGATTGATGACTAGTGTGTTTGGTAAGAAACATCTACCCTCCTCTGTGTGAAGTCATTTTTTATTGATAGCAGACAGATTTACTCCAACATACTTTTTATAACACATCACTACAAATGATTCATTATGTCTCTACTTTTCCACAGCGTCCACAGCTCCTTCTGACCTACAGCTGGATGCAGACACTTGGGACAATAAAACCATCACCAGCGGTCTGAAGAATTATTTCAGGTGATATACCGTGTTGAGCAGCGTTTTTGAGTAACAGACCCCTGTGATATATGAGCTCATGATTTTTCATTTGGGACCAGGTGTCTGGCAGAGCCTCTGTTGACCTACAGACTGCACAAAGACTTCATCAAAGCAGCCAGTGAGTTCATGTCTGAGCCTCTTTGAAAACTTAAAATGAACAAATAAACTTTGATCAAGTATCAGCTTTATCTTACATTTGTATCACCTCTTTTCACCTCTTAATTACCATCCTCCCTCTTTGCTCTTTGCTTCAGAGTATGATGACCAGAAGCACAGAGTGAATGCGATTCATGCACTTGTTCACAAATTACCAGAGAAAAACAGAACAATGTTGGACATCTTAACCAAACACCTGCTCAGGTACGTACATTTTAACAGATACAGTCATGTTAATGAGAGCACAAAGAATTGTACTTTTTTTCTCATTGGACTATTAATAAAATAATAAACTTTAGTTTATCATAACACATATGATAATAATAATAAAGGCTATTTTTCAAACAAATTATGTGCTTTATATAAAACCTAGATACCTAGATTTCATCTTGCCTGCACTACAGTAGTATGTACAGCAATATGACAAGAAAGATGTATTGATTTGAATGTGCTAAATGCCTCACAGGGATAAATTAACAAAAGATAATAGTTGGTTTAAAAAAAACATGCAGGTAGACAAAACTTATAATGAAGAAACTAAAAACCAATAAAATACATTTAAATAAATAATTATTTTTGTCTTGTATGAAAACACATGCAGAAGTGCGTTCAGAATCGTATTAACAGTGAATTATGCTGTTGGCATAAACTGGTTGAGTACATGTGCTATAATGTGCTTTCTATTAATATATATAGTAGTAAATTAACTGTTTTAATATGTGAAATACTAAAATTACATCCTTGTGCACAGGGTTTCCTCTCACAGTGACCAGAACCTGATGACTGTGTCCAATCTGGGGATGATCTTTGGTCCCACACTGATGAGGTCACAGGAAGAGACAGTTGCCGCGATGATGAATATCAAATTTCAAAACATCGTGGTGGAAATTATCATTGAAAATCGCAACAAAGTGAGGGGACAAGCATAGACATCCACACATAGTATGTAGTAGTACGTCTACCTACACATATTCTGAATGTCATTGTCAGATCTTTGGTGAGGCCCCAGACCTGTCAGTGCCATTGCCTCAGGCTCCATCTTCTCGGTCGACTCCTCGGAGAAACAAAGCCATCTGTCTGTCTTCAGGAAAGAGGAAGGCCCGCCTCTACCCCCCCACTCTGTGCCTGGCAGACAACGACAGTGAGACTCTCTGCTCTTTCATTCTATTTCATCTTCTTCAAACCACTGAGAGCTATCTCCTGTAATCATAATCTATCTCAGTGGAGAACTAGAGGCACTCACACCTGTCATTAACAAAGCATTTATAGGATGTGATCAGACAGATCTAGTATCAGATGTAAAATGACTCACAATATATACTGTTCCAACTGTGTCACATACAGTATGCCCACATTCTTTACACCGCATACCTGTCAGTACAACACTGCTGTCGTATTCCAATGTTTAAATGACATCTGAAAATTTTCAAAAGCTCATATTGAAATATTCAGATTGTTTTATAGGTTTAGTTCTACATAAATGCAACAGACCAATGCACCTCCAAAAACAAGTGGACAATTCAAGAAAATCAATAAAAACAATTGGAATTTTCAAATATGTATAATGTTATATTGGCATTTAAGGTGTATTGCTTAATTTACAAACTGCTAGAAACCATTTAATCTCACATGCTGCAAGTAGGCTTTGAATGAAGCAATGAAGTCATCTATTTTTTCCACCTTGTGAATGTAAATTTAAAAATTGTATATATATATATATATATATATATACGCATATAAAATTTATTATTTTCTCTTTGGTGATTTCTTTGTACTGTATTACATAAACATTACAGAGTGAGTCTACAAAAGTTACACAGCTTGTGCTCCTTCCCAAATACCTGCAGGAAATGAAAACTAGTTTCACTGCATTTCATCCTGTTGATGAGGTTGTGTTTTCGTTTTGTTCTGTTGCATATACAGCAGAGGTGTTCAGTTTGGATGCATGTGCAGACATAAGTGTGTGAGCTGATGTTCTCAGAAGTTTCCAGTCTGGGCCATAAAAAAAATGCATGTTAATCCTACTGTGACTGTCTGTAGTCATAGATCCTACTACATATTTACCTTACAAGCTCAGCAGGACACCATTAACGATCACAGTGATGCTTGAATAAAACCTTTCTATTTCCTCCACCAGGCGATACGTTCAGCAGCAGCCCCAGCACCACTCCCATGGGCAGCCAGGAGTCTCTGTCCTCCCATTCCTCTGAAAAAAATGGACTGTCTCAAACTTCTGCTCCCTCTTCTCCTGCTGCGGAGCCTGTCTCGCCTCCTGCAGAGTCCCCGTCTCCTCCTGCAGCGTCCTCCTGTTCCATCTCCCACAGTTCCCCAAATGACACAGATCAGAAACTCCCTCCAGACGACACTGCGTCCCCTCAGACCACGCCATCCTCCAGTCTGACGCCAAGACAGCAGACCCTCTCTTTGTCCTCCTCTGTGTCCTCGTTGGTCGCTGCATCAGACAGGACGTTGTCTGTCAGAGGAGACTCCACTGCCTCCTTGTCCTCTGTAAAGGAGTCCAGAACTCCGTCCAGAGCGTCCACCACCTCCCACCAGACCTCGCCACAGGAGTACGCCTCCTCTCTAAGGGAAGGGCGTCCTGTTCAGAGAGTGTCCTCCGCATGTTCCTTAAAAAGCACTCACTCAGTGGATCAAAGCAACTCATCGTGCCCTTCCTCGACTGTCACGGAAACCAGATTGACAGACTCTGCTTGTGTTTCTGAACAGCACAGGCCGGCTTACAGAACTGCCTCCTCCTCCTCTTCCTCCTCCTCCTCCTTATTTCCGTACCGTCTGTCTACGTCTTCCTCTCTCACCTCCCTTCACATTTCTGAAGGTGTGTATATTTACGTTCGATTGTTTTGACCAGATGCATTGTCACGTCACTGAAGACTTTAAATACCTATCACTTGTTTTCTTGCTCTACATTCATGTATGATTCCTGCGGTTTGTTTTCAGATTATAAAAGCTGCCACGGGTCAGTACAGAGTCTCATGTCTCTGGACCCACATGAGGCATCACATCTGCGCAAGATTTCACACAACCGCTGTGGCTCGGATCTGACGACGAAACACATCACAGGCTCGCCCAGCAACGGCTACCAAAGGCCTGGATCAATGTAAGTGTTTCTGGGAAATATATCTTTAATCAGTTAAATATAAGAGAAAAGATCAACATGAATCTTAATGAAGTTCGTTTATCATTAACCAACTCATAGATTTTTTTAAAATCTCATTCTCTCGAATTTGGAGAATTAAATTGAAAACCACACAGTTTAGGTATGAAGTATAAGCTTCTAAACTGTTACCATGGAAACAGAAATTTAAATCATAAAAATGCTCAATTTAAAACGATATCCGAAAAAAAATTGATGAATAATGAATAGAAGTCTGGGGGTATGTTTGTCTGGACTTCAGATTTACACATTTATATTTTCCATGTATAAATCTGCACAAAAGTTATGAATATAATACAGGTTGGTTGTGTAAGTGAAGGTTTCAGCATTTCAGTTTTGTTCCGTCGTGTTATAATATCTGGATACTCTTTATCAGTGATTCACACTTGGTAAAATATCACTCCTATTTTTCTGTAAGCATTCTACTGGTAGACCAGTGTATCTGAGCCTTTGGAGTGTTTTGTACAGGCTTCATGAAAATGTTATTGACTTCATGAATTTAAATATTATATTTAGTTTAAATTTGTAATAAAGTTAATAGCCGGGCAGCATAGGTCCTATAGGAAACTAATCAGACTAGACTTGGTTGTTTCATTAAAAACACAACCAAAACCAAAACTCTTTGCATTTTTGTTGTTCCAGATTATCAGTCCGAGCTCCACAGAGGGAGAGTTCTGTGTTTTCATCAGCCTTAGACATTTGTTCACCGGGAAGGTAAACTTCATTTCATCAGCTCTTAGCACATTGAATGAATGAATTTATTTTGTTTCAGACGCGCAAACTATAAATCAGGTATCAAAACTCATAATGCCTTTACAAGAGCAATTATTGCATTAAACAAAAATACACTACACATGAGGTTAGCCAGTACACGTCTGAAAAGGAGTGAGAAGAAACAGAGCTTATTTAATCCCACCCCTTTTCCCATTTGAAGCTCATATCAAACATTAATGAACAAGTAATGTGACATGCATTTTTGACTGATTTTAATTGTTGTGTTGCTCTTGCTTTCCTTTAGAGAGGCCAGAGCTCTTTATTCCTGTGAGGCAGAGCACAGCCATGAGTTGAGTTTCCCCCAGGGGGCGCTGTTCACAAACGGTAAGAACACCCGCTGTATTACACTTGAGTTGTGCCTCAGGGTTGATGATCCCCATATAGTGTTCCATTTTTGTGAGTCAAGACTTAAAACATGATTGGATGAATACAGCCAAATAAGTTTGATTAAATATCAAGCATGCTTTTTAATTTATTAAATGTAAAGGTTTAGCGGTTCAGTGGAAGGATATTAGAGTTTGGTATTTCAGTCAGCTGGTGGTTATTTATCCAGAAAAAGCATTCAGTAATATTTAAAATAAACTATTTTAAAATCAAACCAGCTCCTGCCTCTTCCAGCAAATGTTATCATATAACAGTTTTTTGTGAAATATCTTAATCACCGACTCCATTAAAGTCTTGCATTCTTGATTTCCTGTGCAATTACATCCCATGCTGCGATAAATCAATGTTAATTGACTTTAAAAGAAAACAATGTTCAATTACTCTTTAAGGTATAACAGTTTCCTTATAGAATTTGTCATGATGTGTATGTGGTAAAGAGCGTCAGACTAATACACACATACTGCTGAGTCATGTGTCTGTTTGTCTTTTTTGTGCAGTTTACCCATCGGTGGAACCTGGCTGGCTTCAGGCCACATACAAAGGCAGGACAGGTCTAATACCTGAAAACTACATCATCTACATCTGACCTGAGGCCGTCTTCATCCTCATCAAACATTGAATAACTTCACAGACTATAACGTG
This sequence comes from Gymnapogon annona, assembly GCA_029814585.1. Lineage (NCBI taxonomy): Eukaryota > Metazoa > Chordata > Actinopteri > Kurtiformes > Apogonidae > Gymnapogon > Gymnapogon annona. Next base: position 15,991,966 of record JAPTHA010000007.1, read on the forward strand.
CCTACAGTAACACCCTGTGCTGCTGATCAAAGACATATTTATCACTCAACTACTGCAGCTGGTTATGAACGATGTGTAAACTGTATATCCAATTAAAGTATGTGAACCACTTTATTAACCCATATATAACACAGGCTGACGTTTCCTCCAGTTCCTCTACATTCAGCTTTAGGTCCTCCTACTGTATTGTTCATGAGCACTGTCAATAGATGAAAAGTATTTACAACTACTTCTACAACAAGGTACATGGAAACAGTATTTTAATGTTAATATTGGTAATTTATATCTTTGTAAAATGACTACATTGACTGGAGATAAGAGCTCTTACCTCTGCGTGTGTTTAACTAAATCCTGCCACAGATGTTACTTGTACTGATTGTGTCTGAATAAAAGACAAACTCTTGTCTGTACAGTCGACGTGTGGCTGTGTAATCTAAGGAGGTATGCATTTAATCATATTGCACTGTACATGCTTGAAAATGATTTATTAAAAACATGTAAATGACAATTGTACAAATAATAAGCAGCATTTTAGTTTCACATCAATATATTATCTGTTATTTCATGTAGGATGTTTTGACTGTCGTCCACTGTACCTTCATTCACTCAGAACTGAGCTGTACCGTTTCATGAACCGAAGCCCAATGTCCTATCCTTGTTAATTAGAAAACAAATAGCGCGGCTATGACGTTGTGCTGATCTCGCCCAGCCTCCTGAGCAGTCCGTCCAGTGTCTCCATGTTCTGCGCTTTGTCCTCCAGCAGCTCATAGCGCAGACTCGAGATGTCCTGCTTAATCTCCTTCAGCTCACCTGAACAAGTATTTCACACAAGCAAATCGGAACAGGTTTCACGTCAAGGGGGAAAAATGTTTAGTGAGAAATAAGGTTTTAGTAATGGAATTCTCTAGGACGTGTGAAAAAATAGGGAAGAAAGTATTTTGTTTTTTACCTTCAGTGATCTCATCACTTTCTTTATCCGCTTGAGCTTTGATGATGTATCGTTTTATCAGCCGTTTCATGATCTTCTGCAGAGAAAATGAAAAAAAACCCCACAGTAATTAAATTGAGAGGGTGCCATCCCATAATTAAGCTTCATCACTGGATAGGAAAATAATGTTTTCATTGTTTCTAGAAATAAATAAATTCGTATTAAGGCGCAGTAATGTATAGCTATCACCAGTGCAACAGATTGGATCTTTCCAAATACCTGGTATCGTGTTGGGCTGGTTGATGGACCATACGGTGAGGTTTTACTGTCTCCGAGCTAGAAAATAAGATCCAATCCATTGTCATTCATTCCATTATATACAGTATAGAGTAATTTTCAGATTAAATGTGTGCTTTGTGATGCAGTGATGGAACCACTGGGAGGTGCTCAGGCACTGTCTCTACTCGCTACCAGTGTTTGACTCCTACAGTTCAGGCTGACAATAGATGTAATAATGTAATAATAGAATAATTGATCATATAATTCACACAGATCTGTATGTAGAGTTGTAAGTGTTGATTTCTCCTAGCTGCGTCTGTACCTGGTTGAGCTGTGTACCGGTTTTCTCCTCACTCTGTACTAAAACATACTGCAGGAGCAGAGTCCTGGCGCCTGTTGCCAGTCCCACCATTGACTTTGGACTGGGAACCAGATTAAAGGGCACCGGCAGCGTCCGGCCCTCCTCAAAGTAGGAGAACCAGAGTTTGGCTCGAGCAAATTTCCACTCAACATCAGCGTCATCCTACAGAAAAAAAAGTGGAAAAAATGGGGGGTGAGTGGTTGGAAATACAGGAGGGAAAATAACAAACTATCTGTAGTTGAGTAGACTTGTACAATTAAATACTTTGGATAGGTTTTTATAAGCAGTGAAAAGTAACAGTGGGCTGATATGATTTAAAACTGTACAATCATCGGCAAAAGTATTAGGAATGACAAGTTTTGTTTTTTTTATTTTTTTCCTAGAATATAACTTATCAGTGTGAAAAAATAACACATCTGAACTGAAATGAAAATGTATCAGCAATTAATTATATCTATTGATATTTACATGCAGATTCAATATTAATAGGATAAAAGATTGATTATAACAGAGTTGAACGCATTTACACCTCTGCTATGCTAGACTTTCATCATTGTGCTAAACTCCAATTTATTTACAAGTTTCAAACATTTTGAAAGAAGTATTAAATACTTTTTCATGCACAGTAATTATTCAGTTTTTAACAATATTTATTTGACAGATGATGTGCTTAAATTAGTCAATTTTTTTCCACATGGAGCATTTTCTGATTCAGACACGTGTGTTACACTGATATTAATCCTGTTGTATACAGGTTTTTTTAGACATGTATACCGTACATACAGAAAATGAATGTGTTTCAGTATAAGTCCAAACATGCAATGATTATTCACAGTCTGTTCAAATGATTACAAATATTCTGTCTGGTGCAGATGCATGAATCCAGATTATGGTCAGACAGAGATAAACACCATCATAAACCATCCGTTGAACACGATGTTCAACAGATGGTGTTTATGACAGCGGATATCAACGTGTTTATAGATATGAGCAAATATCAAAAACAAACTTTTCCCAAAATATCCTTGAAGGAACAATAGAGGGAGGAAAGACTGTCACCAGTGGAATCCCTTGCAATGGATCATGAATAGCGGCATGTAAACCAGATGGGAGAAATATTCATTTACATGTAAACAGCGTATCTGGAATATTTTCATTTTATGAATTAGGGAAAGCTGACATGTCAGTGTGCATGTAAACAAGTGGTCTGTGGCCTATATTTAAAGAGTGCAGCAGATGTTTTTAAAACGATTTAAAACTGAGATCGTTTTGTCTTACTTTTAAAAATAGACTGCTGATATAAATGTTGGTATTGACTCTATTAAATCCAATACAGATGTGACAGTACAATTATTAGAAAGGTATTATGAACTTTGTTCAAGGCGATATTTCATGTTACTCAACCTGCAATGACAAAATTATTTCTCTTAATATTTCATGCAGATTCAGACTTGTCACTGTCTAAAATGCTGTATGGATCTGCTGTTACTATGAGTACAACTACAGACAAATGTAGTTCACCCATGTTTGTACCTAAAAACATGAGTGAACATTTAGTTGTAGAAGTTGAATGACCAACCTCAATCTCCTGGAAAGAACTGTTTATCATGGCGATGAGCATGTTGAGGAGCACGATCACCATGGTAACGTTGTAGACTCCATAGAGCACGTAGCCAATGTTCTCAATGAATTTGTGTCCGTTGTTGATTATAACAGACCTGACCTCTGAAAGGCCAAAAATAGCCCAAAACAAGGTCTTGAAGCTCTCCTCCAGCCTACCCAGAGGAAAGACAAAGGAAGCAGAGACGGGCAGTGTTTTAAAGGTTAAATAAATGATTGATTATCAGATACCTTGACAGAAAAAGCAAAAGCAAAAGTCAGTTTTGCAAAATATTGTTTGTGTTGTTTATAATGCATGTGCTGTGTCCTTTAGTCCAGACAACATTAATATGGAACACTTTTACATCAATACTATTATTAGCATGGACATCGTAGATTGTTTTTAGTCAATCACATACCGGTATGTAGTCATGATGTTATAATGATTCAGATCTGCCACCTTAATGCACTGCTGAAAAAAATCAACTAATAATGTACCGGTAATATTTCCAACAGTTGTGTGTGATCAAATCAAATCAAGTTTATTTGTATAGCCCTTATTCACACAACAGGTCTCAAAGGGCTTCACAAGCCCACAGATGCCAGTAAAGGACGACATGTGCAAATGATGTTATGTGTGTAAACAACAGCCACATAATCACCAAAGGATAAACTGTTTACTCCCGTTTCATTCACGGCTGCTAAAAATGACACTTTTCTGAAATAATTCAGTCCTTACAATATATTAGAAATGTAGAATATTTATATATTTACTAGAGAACACTGTGCATGTTCAGTAAGGTAGATATATTAAGGAGCAGCCAACATTTTCACTAAAATGAAAATAAAACGAAGCAATACAAAAGCAGAAAGGTATCATTAGATCGCTAGAAAAAAAGAAACAAAAAAATACAAGATGAGTGCATTTTTTTTTTACCCCCAAGAAAATGTGAGTTCTTTCAAATAATTATTTTGAGTTTTTCTATGCCCTATTCTTCCACAGCAAGTTTAATAGAAAGTTTAATTTTCTTTTTACCCTGATGGCCGACAAGACAACAAAAGAAGGAGTAAAGAAAACACAATAGATAAAATAATATAAAATAAAAAATAAATATAAATATAAATATGAATAAAAAATATAAATAAAAAATAAAATTAAAAAATAATAGATAAAAGATAACCTCCTTGGCTGAGGTCCAAGCAAATTCCAAAATAAATCTTCGAAGCACGTACAGTATAACCTGGTGGGTTTTCTGTGTCTGCAGTGTGAAATGAAAGGGAAGTGACTGAGAGTGGAGTCATTCCAGTGTGTGTGCATGGAGTGAACGTCTCACGTGGTGAAAGCGTCGTTCTGCTTTGCCCCCAGGTAGTAGGAGTATAGGTTGAACATGCCGATCATGAATGCCAGAAACACCAGGATAAAAATGACCATGAACTTGAAGATGTCTTTGACGGTCCTCCCCAGGGAGATCTGCAGCGGGCCGAAGCTCTCATTGGCTGGGAGGATGTAGGCGATGCGAGAGAAGCTCAGGACCACGGCAACAGCGTACAGACCCTCTGACACCAGCTGAGGGTCTGAGGGAACCCAGTAGATCCGAGCTGAAGATATAATGGAAATTTCAATGTAAGGTCATTTTAATGTTTTATAATACCTTTGTTTGAGACCGTGGTAATGCACCTCCAGTCCTTCAACGCCCACATTTGCAGACGGTGAGTGTGTAAAACTCACACACATAGTGTCCTCCACAAGTCATAACTCCCCCTTAATCAGAATGTGTCTTCAAGTGTCATCTATATAAACTCCTTCACCAAAGTGTCAGCCATTGTCTGTATTCCTGACCCACACATATTCCTTTATCCCATTTGTCCCCTTTGATCACCTAAGACAACAGAACTGGAGGGTATAAGAAGGCCTAGCAACTCCATCTAGGTGTGCACTCGTACAGACAGTCCCAGACCTATGTGGGACTGTATCCTTGAAGTACCAAATAAATAAATAAATATAGTGGAAAAAGCATTGACTGTTTGAAGACCATCTTCATTCACCGGCAAAAGATAAAAATTTCCACGACAAAGAACAGGACAGAAGACGACATGAACGTGCACTGATGGGGATGTAGATGTTACAGCGGATTATATGGAGTTAAAGCTTTCTGAGGAGGAAACGATTGATTAGTTGGTGAATGTAACATTAGAGAGATGTATGTAGTCTGAACAGAGTGTGATCTGTTGTTCACATGAGTGGAGTAAAACTGGACTGTGTTCAGATCTACGAGGGACCTTCCATACACTCAGCGCTGTGACGGTGGACAAAGATGCACCGATTACATACTGACGTAAAGAGGGTATGTACAGTGAAACTCTGGAATATCCATGGAGTCACATTTTCACTGGACCCTGAAGTCTGTCTACTCGTGAATCTGACTAAACTTGACTAAACTCAAACTGTCAAAGTGTGTGAAGAAACTGACAGAAATTCTATTGACCATCACAAAGAAATATATTGATGATGATGAGTCCTTTTGGATTTTTCCCTTCCGGGGTCGCCACAGTGAATCCAATTCGCATATTTGATTTGGCAGGAGTTTTTACGTCGGATGCCCTTCCTGACACAACCATTGTATTTAACTGGGCTTGGGACTGGCACAAAGGGACACACACACCCTTGTGGCTATAGAAAATGGAAATTAGACCCCGCCCCCCTTCCAATGAAGAAGAAGTCAACAGTTGTGTGAACCTGGAGAAATAAAATAACCTACTGGATGAAAAAAAAGATGTTTTGCTAGATATGGAACCATTTACAAACTAAATGGAAAATTTGCCAGCACACCACAATGGTACAGCCCAAGCAGGTCTTGTAGGAGTTAGGAGGACAAAGGTCAACATGTGTCTCTCTGTGACTCAAGCGGTTCACTTATTTATGTGTTTCTGGGTTTTTTTCTTGTCTTGTTTTGTTGTGTGTTTTGTCTGTTGTCTCTGATCCTGTCATCAAGGGTTGGGAACATCGTCTTGTGAAGTATGAATGTAACTGTAATACTATCTAATGAAAAAGAGTTTATGGATATGGAATCACTTATTTTACATTGTTAGAGTGCATTTATCAGTAAATTCTTGGTGAACTATGCTGACAAGGATTCAATTTCCTTTTGACTCCTACTGCACTGTGTCTCAGAGACGTGATGTACCTTTTACTCCCTCCTGTCCAACAAAGACCACACATCTTCAAACGTGTTTATTTTTAACTTTGTGATTCACTGTAAGATGAAGTGCCTCTTAATGGGCTGAGTTAAAGATTCTCATCCCTCTTAAACTCCATAAACCCTTTAAGACCCACTTGAATAGGCCCGAAACTGCATACTAACAAGGCTATGATCAGACCTGTTTTGCTGAGCTCCTCGAAGATGGAATAGAATAGAATAGAATAGAATAGAATAGAATAGAATAGAATAGAATAGAATAGAATAATATGAACAAAAAACAGACATGAACATGCAGTATATAGTTGTAAAAGTTAGAACAAATTGTATAGGATATAATTCCACAACAATATAGCAAATGAGCTTAACTTTAACATCTATAGCTGAAATGCAACATACACATAAGTACAACAGGAATCTAGATAAACATTATATATTATAAAAACCAAGATATTAATAAAACAATATCAGGGTTCTTTTTTTTACAGCACAATGATGACTGCTACTTGATATATTATAGAATACATTTACTAGTAATAGAGTACTTTCACACACACAGACACACACACACACACACACACACACACACACACACACACACACACACACACATAAGAAATGGTTGTGAGCCAAAACAGCTGTGTTCTCCTCAAAACCTCTACTGTTTATAGTAATTCAAATATTTCTACGTGTATTTTCACTTCAAACCACTGATGTCCACAGACTTCAGAGTGTTTCTACATCCCAAATGTAATAGTAAGCTAAACAGACATTATCCCAGCTGCTTGCACTAGCACACTGTTCTGTTTATACGGAGACAAAACAGAGCTACATAAAGAGTGACACTAGTGTGTAACTCCGAGTGTGTGTTTGCATACTCACCAAGTGTAAAGTAGTGTATCTCTGGGGGCAGCGTGATATTAATCAGTGTGGTGTAATTCATGTGCACGTAGGTCTGGGCTAAGTCTGCATGTCTCAGAGCAGAGAAGCGGCAGCTGAAGGAGGCCAGGAAGATGGCCAGCATCCCGAAGTCCAGGAAGTTCCACGGTTCCACCAAGTATTCTCCTGGACCCTGACTCCAGATCTCCTTCACCTCAGCCCAGATCATACCTGCAGCCACGTAGAGACCGCAGCGTTTAACTTGCAGCTTTATCTGTATATGGAGCAGCATTCTGATGAATGGGTCCCATCCATGGATGCATAGGAGAATTGACATCTTCTACGAGATATGGCAACCATTCTTAAATTACAGGGAAAATATACCAGTACACCACATGCACTCAGCTTCGTGTACCTGATTTACACCACATGGACTCAGCTCCATATACCGGAGTTTAACATGTGTGATGGAGGGTGTGTGAGGTTTACACGTGTCTCTCTGCGTACTGTGTAGTTCGTATTGTTAACGTCTGGTCCTGTCTGTCTTTGTTTTGTCTTGTCTTGTAGGGTTTTGTTTGGGCTGTCGCCTCTGGCCTTGTTAATGTGGGTGGGGAGCGTGGCCTTGTGATGAACAAATGTAACTGTTGTGTGATGTAATGTAATATTGTTGTCTAATGAAAAAGAAAAAAAAAAGAATGGGTCCCATCCAAACAGCTTTGCGTGTGACCAATACCATGCAAATAAAGAATGATATAGGAACGATAATCAGCTCTGTCTTAGTAACAGGTCACATATATAAATATTTCTTTATTTACTTATTTGCTTTAATGGATAAATTAACACTGGCACAAATACATTGACTAATATGCATCGAAAAAATACACTGCAGATATATTAATACCATCATAATTCTTCTTTACCTTAAGCTGAGAACCTTATAAAGCTGGACAGGTTTTTACATTCACATTACCTTCAAGACTGTTTTCTAAATTAATACAAATTTACTTAAAAAAAAGAAAGAATTAAATACAGGCAGTGCTAGTAAAATATCTAACAACTAAAGCAATATATGATAATAATAAAATGATAAATGATAATGATGAAATTATAAAAGTTACATTATGACAGCATGACTGGAGAGATGTGTCATTCATGCTCGTAAGTCAAATACATCATTGACGAGGAGATGAAATCACGGAGCTGGTCCAGTTCTTACCCATGACCCACGATAAGATGAGGATCTCCATCCATGTGAAAGGTGTTGTGGTCATGCGATAGAGCAGCAGGGGGTCTGACCTCAGTGAGCTGTCCGGATGCTCAAGGTGCGTCATATTGGGCAACAAGGTGGTGCCTGCAAAACGGTCCGCAGCGTTGAGGATAAGGAGTCCCAGAAAAATAGTGAAGGAGGAAGCATGGGCCACAAACTTCATGAAGGGGCTTCGCATCACTTTCCCCACCTAAGACAGAAGAGACAGGGGGATGAGGTCATCGTTCACACTGTTGCCCATAAAAACGGAGTATACTAATGTGATTTTTTTTTTTTTTTAAATATTATTGTGTTTTTTATTTTTCATAAGACAGTACAATGGCATTCATAAACCACCAGACCACATTCCCAACCCACAATGACAGGATCAGAGACAATAGACAAAAAAAAAAACAAAGAACAAATACATAAGTGAACTGCCTGAATCGCACAGAGACATATTGTTATGACCGTCTCAAAGCCATGACAAATAATCAGGAGAGACGTCCAACTCTTAACATGTTGATTGAACATGTTAGAACATGAACGTGCGCTAATGAACATGGAAGAAACTATATACAAATGACAAAGAGTCCAACAGTACAAACTACAACTGAAATAGTGCAGAAGCACAGCATCTAAAGCAGATGGAGAGTCTCAGTCAATTTGCAGGAGAAGTCTGGTTGTATAAGGTGGCAGGAGCACCGGGCCCATGTGACCTCACTCAGCCAAATTATAGGCCACGCCCACCAATTACCTGTGAAGACGGGAGGCAGGAAGAACAAACAGGCTAAAGGCCGTCACCTCCTAAGTCCCACAAGCCCTGCTTGGGTATATAGAACTGAACCAATGGGGCGTGCTGGTAAATTTTCCATGTAGTTTATAATGGTTCCATACCTTGTAGTACATCCTACTTCTTTTTTTTTCATCCAGTAGGTTATTTTCTACCGGTTTACACAGCTGTTGACTTCTTCAACCACATCTCGATTGGAGGGGGGGCAGGGACTAATTTCTATTTTCTAGCAATACATTTCTTAGCGATTGTCAAAAGAATTTCTGTCACTTTCTCAAGATAAAGTGATTTATTCTTGATAAGTAAAGTGTAACATGGCCTCCGTTACTGATTAATACAAAAAGGAATAAAATGAGCTATGTGTCTCAAAACACAATTATTCCATCTGTTTGGGCAACAGTACAGTCTAGTTTCCTGTCAGTGATATCTGTGAACGTACTCTGCTGCAGGGAGCGACCCAGTAAGCCAGCGCTAGTCCGGGAAGTCCCATAGCCACACCAAGGACCACCAGCAGCTTGATGGCGGTGGTCTGTTGTCTCAGGCCCGGCAGGTTCTCGTACCAGATACTGAGCAGCTGCTGTTGGCAGTTAGGATGAGCCACAAACTGAAACACAGGAAGGAACAACGCATGTGGTTGGATCATCACATCTTGGATGTCTTCAACAACCATGAGGGCTGTGCAACAAAGAATAAATTCAGATCAAAATCTATCAATTGCTATTGCTATTATTGCTATTATTCATGAAAAAATCTTTAGATCAGCTGTTTGTCATCACAAAATAAAGCTTTTTCCATTTCATAAGCGAGAAAAATTTCTTACCTTTCACCCGGTTAGTGTAATCAATGATATAGAAAGAATACGACTCAAGTTTTTAATATGTTTCAGTCACATGTTAAATACAAAACCGAAAAAGCGCTCCCTTTCAAATGAAGCGGGATAGCATGCATTTTGGAAAGACAGTCTCTTTGAGATTTCTTACTTTATAGTCCTGCTTTTTATGGAGTTTTGATTGCCACGAAACGTGCACATAAATGAAAACATTTATTATTATTATTATCAGTAGTAGTAGTATGTATAAGCTGAACCCTAAGAAGAGCAGATCTCCAAGGTTAAAAGTTAAAGACAATTTCCTCTAGATATAAAATAAAATAAACAATTCTCCACAGATACTGAGATGATTAAACATGTTGAATGGTGTTTGTTGATGCACTCACCCTTTTGAGTTCATACTTGATGGCCAGTTTGAGCCGTGTGAGCGAGGGGCGACCTGGTAGATTGTACGTGTTCTCAGAGTCTGTTTCTCCGCTCAGGATGGCGTCCACCTCCTCAGTGCTGCGACACAGGTCCAGTAACCCCACCACATAGTCCTTACACTGGCTCGATAGACGGCAGTAGTCATTCTGCAGACACCAGGAAAGAACAGGCCCCAGTTAGTTAACCCAGAGTTAGGGTTGGTGGGGTTAAGGTAAGGGTTAGGGTTTAGTGTCAGGGTTAGTCTTAGTAGGTTAGGGGTTTGTGTTTGTTAGGGTTAAGGGTAGAGGTTTGGGTTAGGGGTAGGGGCAGGTGTTAGGGTTGGGGGCAGGGCTTAGGGTTATTTAGGGTTAAGTTTAGGGCTAGAGTTTAGGGTTAGTGGGTTAAGGGTTAGGCTTAGTTAGGATTAGGGGTAGAGGTTAGGAGTAAGTGTTAGGGTTAGGGGTAGAGGTTAGGAGTAAGTGTTAGGGGTTAGGGTTCAGTTAAATCCATATGCTTATACTGTATTTAACAGAATTCAAAGTAACATTTTATGAGGTGCCATGTTGTTGGACTGAATGTCAAAAGATTGATGAGATGGGATATAATACACTCCAAAAAACATCTTTAGTATTTGTACCTTGAATTCCTTCTCGATGTTGGCCAGCATGGCCAGTTCGTTGCTGAGCTCCAGGGCGGCCAGCACCGGGTCGTCATTGTACAGGGAGAGGTAAGCAGGACTAGCAAGTCCTCTGTAGGCGTTGATCCTGGACCGGGAGTGGCTGAAGGAGTCAAACTGCTGCTGGTAGTTACAGGAGTCACAGCCGCAGAAATAGTCATGAGGGGGATCAATGCGAGCACCTTTACTCAGCAGAGTGTGAACGATCTCGTACTCCTGACAGTGAGCAGCGAGGATCACTGGGGTCACATCATGGGAGAACCTGAAGGAGCAGAAACAAAGATAAAGGAACACTCACTTACTCAGAGAAAGGTTTCTATGGTGCCACGTTACAATAAGACTACCGTGATGAAGACAACACGAGGGGCTCATTAATCACGTTGTAAACACTTCATAAATCATTATAAACTTTACAAAGAAGTCAAAACACACTGGTCACATGCTGAGTCATCCTGGAATGTTAGGCCTTTTACTAAAGAATTATTATTATTTATAATGGGAGCCTTAATGAAAAGTTAAAAAAAAATCACAATATATCTGCAACTGATCAACCGGATCTTATTTCAAACACATTATTTGTAGCTGCTGCCAGAGGCCAGCTCTGTTTTTCATTTAATATATTTCATATATTTTGTTAAAAAGATAAATAATTAA
>JAPTHA010000007.1:16049016-16077512 GCA_029814585.1 Gymnapogon annona
GACCCCTGAAGGGAAAAGCCCAAAGATTATATTATTGTTTTTACCCAGACTTCTCTTTAGAGCATGTTTACCGATTCAGTTGCACAATGACACATTCTCACAATTATTTTGTACTTTTTCAGCCCAATCTAATGAAGCCACATCTCCAAGCCAAGATCTGTCAGGTAGGAACACCTTCAGTATATTAATTGATATGGTCATCAGACTTGACATATGCCTGTTTCCTGTTTAGTATTTTGTTTTTATAATATATATAAACAATATTTTCTGTCAATTAATAGCTATAATTTTAGGAAATCATCCAAACAAAAACACAGCTGTCAGAAATGTTTTATTTTGTACATATATTTTAAACTTTTATGTATCCAACATTATAGATGATTTCAGTTGTCTGGGAAAATGGTACTAGTTTTTTTCCTAAAATCATCTAGATTATATTCAGGTAGTTATGATGGAAGGTTTTTATGGGTAGTTAGTAGTTTCAACAGCATAAGAAGGAACATGCTGTAATGCTAATGCAGTATAAAACCAGGTATTTAGATGGCAAAAGCCTATTTCCATATGCTGCCAATTTGAACAACGGAGAAGTCATGAATTTGAAACTGAAAATGTTTGGGAACACTTTTTTTTGCAAATACTGACTTACCTCTTCTTTCCTGTGTAGACCTCCCCATGGAGGAGCAGCTGCGGCGGTTACAGGAGGAGCGGACCTGTAAGGTGTGCATGGATAAAGAGGTCAACATTGTGTTCATCCCATGTGGACACCTGGTGGTGTGCAAAGAGTGTGCACCGTCACTGCGCAAGTGCCCCATCTGCAGAGGGCTGGTGAAAGGCACAGTCCGAACCTTCCTCTCATAAGCACCAGGCCACGCTTCTCATTTATCACAGCCAGTAGTTGAATGTAAAGCAATATGTTTATTTTGCAAGATTGAAGCGCAAGCAGCTTTTACCGACTGGTGTGAATCCAAAAACTGATTTGAAATGCCTTTTATGGTCTTAATGAAATAAATAACATTTTAGAGTTTAGACATTTTAGAAAACGGTTGTTTCTCTACTACTCATACTGAAGAATTCTCACTTCTAAGGTTTTGTTTTTCTTTTTAGTGTAAAAATGGGAATAGGTTCATAGTTTGCTAACAAACTGACTAGGTCTGCCCTAAATGCATTTGATTCCACCTCTTATGCTGAATCTGAGCTCTCCTGTTAAGTTGTTAGGATGGAAATTTTGCAAGAACTAATTGCATTTATTTAAAATTAATAACGTGACAGCAGACCACTGCCTTTGTTTTACTACAATATTGGAAGTTCTGTTAACCTACTGTGTCCTTTAGCAAATTCCTGCTTGTATCAAAGTTGAATTGTGTCAATTTTGATGGTTCATGCCAAATATATGAAATATATGAAAGAGCTTTGCAAAAGTAAACAGAACTAAAGAACTCTCATCACCTTTTACTTCTTGTCGTACATTGTTTTTGTTGACCTGTTTGGATAAACAGGGATGCACTGATCTACTTTTTTTTTTAAACATCCGATCCCAATACCTGAATTTGGATATTGGCCAATACTGATACTGTCGGGCTTGGCATATCGATCTAAAAATCAAGAGGATCGATACTGGGATGAGTATTGGTAACGGGTCAGTACTAGTGTAAGATTCATACTTTTACCGTGGTTCCTCTTCTGTACGTATAGACACAGTTCACACAGGTGCAGCTTCTGTCCATGTCTGTGCAAACAGTGCACTTCTTTCTGCGCTGCTCTCAGGGACACTTTGCTGCCCCCCCACGCTCCCTCCCTCTCTCAAAGCTCTGATCCTCGACACATAATTTGGGCCTTCTGAACTCTGCCATTCTGAGACTAGTGTCTGTACGATCTTCCTGTTCTCAAGATACACCCAAAATAGTTATTTCCACTTGTATTTCAAGAACCAGAAGGTAGACAGGATCATGGTTGGAAAGCCTGTGTTCAGTTTCGTGTGTTAAAACTTGGTTTGATCTCAATACAACCTGATGTTCAGAGGTTAACAAACTCACCCCCGTTTTGCTGTATGCCTAAACCTACCCTATTTTGGTTTTTTTTTTACCATTTATTTGATCCAATTGTATTAATTTTTAGATATTTTTTTACGTTTTTTGTATTTGTATATTGTGTAATTTTACTTTAGTTTTTTTATTGCTCACAATTTTCTCTTTAGTTTGGGCAATTATAGATCTCCAATTGAATGATTAAATGATCGAGACGTCGGTAGTTGATTCGTTGGGTCTTGAACGTGTCATGCCTCTACGTCAGAACGTGACAGGAAAACGGGGCATTATGGCAAAGGCTTGGAATGCCGGATCAGTTTTTAACGTTGGGTTTAAAACGTAAAACATGAATACAGGGGAAAAAACGGCAAAAATCCCAGGTCGTTTTGCATTTCGGGCAAACGAGGCTGCAGTCGCCGCCGTGAACAGCTCAAGCGTTGCGAGTACTTAAGCTAAACGCCGTCATAAGATGTCTTCATCCACCTCCGTTATCGGACCACCAGACTAACGTCACTGTTGACTGGAATACATCGTTGGTTTGATCGTCTATAACCAGAGTTGGTTGAACACCATTACTGGTTTGTCGCTAGCGATGACTACAACTACAGTGCTGATCAATGCTCAGCCGTTAACTGGGCCCCTCCGTTCTTGTAATCCGTATGATTCTGTAATCACTAACGAATAATTTGGCGAGAATGTTAAAGCACCGACATGGATCAGAAATGTACGTAAATTGCATTTGCAACTCAAATCCTCTAAGGAAACCAAAGCTTCAGTGGATGAGTACTTTCAATCCCAAAACAAGTGCAAGACATTGAACAGCTGAATATGTTGAAGTTGTTTCAAAAAGTCAACAGAACAAACGTGTACTTCTCAGAATTGGTAAATGCACTTATATAGTGCTTTTCTATACATAATGGTGACCAAAGTGCTTTACATTGGCCTCATATTCACCCACTCATACACCAGTGGAGGCTGCGCCACTGGGAGCAAATTTAGGGTTCAGTGTCTTGCTCAAGGATACTGACATGTGGACCGTTGGAGCTAGGATTCGAACATCCTTGGACAACACGCTCTACCAACTGCATCAGAGTACATTTTATGGATGTCATCTTTGTTTTTGTAAACAAACTTAAAGACACAATTTGTTTATACAAATATTTATTCCACACATCTCTTCAGCCACAGTTTAGATGATGCCAATCTGTAAAAAACAAAAGCAGACATTAGTGTTCATCAACAAAATAAGACACGTCTGCACTGTCTGCATCTGGCATCAGTGGTTCCTTTGAATGCATCACAGACATTCAGTCAAAATCACAGTTTACATCACTTGCACAGATTCTCAACTGTTTTGGAAAGACACCCTGTGATGTTCTAGACCTGTCAATTATGGCAGTGCTGCTGGTACACAGATACTACTGATAACACTTAGTGCACCAACAAAACCAGGACAAAGTATTACAAACATTGGCTATAATTTGATTCAGAAATATTGAGTGACTAAAGAGCTACTGGTCTGTTATGAGCTTAAAGCTTAACTTTTGTAAGAACATTCAACAGGGTACTTCCATATTTAAATATTTCAAAAGTATTTAATTACGCTGGACTATTAAAATAAAGGACTCACCTTGTTTGCAACATCCAACGCATCATAATCTGGTGCGAGACGAACGTATGCCTTCTTCTCACCATCAGGCCTGAACATTAGAAAGAAAATAACTTTAAAGGGACACTATAAAACAGGGTTTATAAGATGATCATATAAATCCTTTTGCACTGGGACAAATACACACAGCAAACACATCACACGAGCTCAACTAAACTGCAGAGAAGACCCTCCTTCATGTATTGTACGTGAACATTATCTAACTGAAACTAGATACTGTATTTTTTTAAATGTGTACTGTAATGTAACAAATTAAATCTGGAAATTGTGTAAAAGTTAATTTTGGTAATGATTGCAAACAGAAGGAAAAAAAAATCAAAATCAGTAGAATTCACACAACTCAAGCAGCCTGTTCAGACCATGGAACTGGGAATTTACACCATCTTTTTTAACTTTTTACCTGATGAGTGTGTTGACTTTGGCGACATCAATGTCGTACAGCTTCTTGACTGCGTGCTTGATCTGATGTTTGTTTGCCTTGACATCTACAATGAACACGAGTGTGTTGTTGTCCTCAATTTTCTTCATCGCAGACTCCGTTGTCAAGGGGAACTTGATAATGGCATAGTGATCCAACCTGCCAGGGAGAAAGGAATACATTACAATACAAAACTTAAAAGGTTTACTTTGGTCTCAGTGACAATATAAGTCACTTTCAGTGGCAGATTAGTGCATCAGTAGTTTAAATATGGAATCATGTTTTTCATACTTTGATCGCTTTCACCATCATGTGCACCAGGTCTTACTGCAATCCCATATGGACATAAACATAACTCACTTGTTCCTGCTAGGAGCACTCTTGCGGGGATACTTGGGCTGCCTGCGGAGACGG
Source organism: Gymnapogon annona (assembly GCA_029814585.1). Classification (NCBI taxonomy): domain Eukaryota; kingdom Metazoa; phylum Chordata; class Actinopteri; order Kurtiformes; family Apogonidae; genus Gymnapogon; species Gymnapogon annona. The sequence continues at coordinate 16,053,542 of JAPTHA010000007.1, forward strand.
AGGGTTTTAGGGCGACGGAAAGTAGGAGAAGTTCTGACTTTCTTCTTCCTTTGGCTGTGTACACCTTTCAGCACAGCCTTTTTGGCCTTCAGCGCCTTTGACTTGGCCTCAGTCTTGGCTGGGACAGCTGTGAAAAGACAAAAGTTTCAAACGTCACTTCAACTTATCTAGCCAACACAACGCATTTACAATATTATTAATAATTACTGTTAACAGTCAAAGGGTAAAGAAGAGCCTTCATATCAAATTCTATGCAAGTTTTCCTACCATTATTTTGATATTTTATAACATCAAAAAAATTAGGGTCTCAAACCTAGGGATTAGTTTTGCGCTCCTATTAAATGTTAATTAGTCGTGACTCATTTATACTGCGTCTAGTCTATCCAGGTGTGCAAGACCACAAGCCATCCACACTGAACACATAGCCAGATAACACAAACCACCACTAATACGGTAATCCCAAAACGGAACTTGTAAACGTTAATTTTGTTCACTTTAATAACGATAACGTAGCATTAATCCAAATTTCACGTGTGTCAAAAACCTCCCTAGCTCAACGAATGCTAATGCTCCCACAACGAATCCATTACTGAGACGAAAACAATCAGTATCAAAAATTTAGAGGAGCAGACTTACGTAAGACTGTTATTTACAACAATTACCACTAAGGACGTAATTTTAGCGGTAGTTAGACAAACGGTTTAGCAAATAGGTAATATGCTAATATTAGCTTAGCATCACGTTCCCAGGCACACGCCGGAGTCTTGGTGTGCCATTAATGTGCCATTATCTCTTAAGGGAACAATAATGTGAAATTAATTATATACGAACGGGTACATCGTTTTATTTCGAACCCGAATATCAACTCGTCGTTGTGTAAATCGAGTATTTTAAAGAGTTAATTCATTGACTTTTAAAACATTGACAGACCTTCCTTCTTCGCCTTCGGTGCCATGTTGAGAAAGGAAGAGGTAGTGGGGTTTCCTGAAGTATAATGCATGGGCGAGATCTCATGATATATCGCGATAATTAGGAAACCACACTTGGATCTACACAGTACATCGCCTTTCATTTCAAATAAAAACTGAGTATGAAAATTTAAAAACATTAAGATATTTTTTTTACTATACTATGTCAAGCTCTTGAAAACGCAATTTAAATGTTTCTTTATTTAATGTATTCATTTAATCTCTCGCGTTTATCATCGTTGTATTTGCTAATACAAATCAAATAGATCCACATTTAAACCGCATGCTCGGTTGTGCATATTATAACAAGTATAAAATGACAAATAACAAGTTATCAAAGGTTTATTAAAACGTACTTACAAAATAATATCAGAATATGAAATGTGTAACCATTCCCAATGACCAAAACATTACATCACCTTGATATTTAAGTTCATTAAATAAAATAAACATAACAGAAAATTCAAGAAAATATTTGTAATACTATATTGGAATTGTTGACATCAACTTTGTAATTGTAATCATTTTGAAGAAGTTATTTTTAGTCAAACCACAGTGATAATTCCCCAAATATTCTCTCAAAATTGATTAAAGTGATATTTTTTTAAATCTTTTTTTTTTGTCGTCAAAAAAAGTGTCGGCCACTTTTTTGTAAGTGGCCAGCTCAGCTTAATATTATTTTGGATTTTTTATGTTTTTGCTCTGGCGCGGGGAATTTATTTCTATTTCTCTTTAGTTGTTCAACACCCCTTTGAGTTAAATTAGGTTGAATGCCACACCAGTGTTTTCCACACAGCACAGAGCAGAGCAAGTCATGCTTAGCAGAGGGGAAAAGAGTAGGCAATCACGTGTAAGGAGCAAAGTATCCGACAATTATTTAATGGTACGTTATGGTATTGATGGATTTTGATTTTCTTCATGTGGTATTTTCCTTGTCCACCAGTTTGACTATTTCACCTGTAGGGTTTAACACTTTACTTTGTTCCTTTGGTGATATGCATAATATGATACACTATTTCCCAATCAGGTAATTTATTTCAGATTGATTCTGGTTCTTCCCGTGGCTGCAACACATCCTTTTATGACTTATGCAGACAGTTATGGCTTAAAATAATCAAATGCTCAAATTTTTTTTTTCCAGGTTTCTGTGGTTATTAACTGAATTTTACTGTAACGTGTACATTTAATATGAAACACATTGCAAACATTAATTTATTGCCTTTCTCCCTTTCACATTTATTGAAAATTATAGTCATGAACATTTAACAAATGACAAAAGTAATACATTATATACAAAATGTTTTATTCCATATTCATACATATAGAGCACACAGCAGAATATTGAAAATATGTCCAGGTCCATCTCTCAGCCTCCTGAAGGTGTGGTGCTCCTCTATTGCTGCTGTGGATTTAATTTCTTGTCCTTTTTCCTGATGGGAGAAATAAATGATTGTTTTCTGACCAACATGTTCTCATGTCAAAACTGAAATCTGCCTGATGCTCTTCTGCCACCGTTCTTACTTTTTCATTTTGGCACCAGACGATTTTGATCCTGTCTTCTCTTTTGCCATTGCTTGTTCAGTCTGCATTTTTCTCATTTTCTTCTTTGCCTTTTTCTTTTCCCCTTGTGTTTGAGGAACACTTTCTCCTTTCTGATCTCCACCTGCTGCCTTTTTCAGTCCTTTTATAGGTGCTTTTTTCTTCATTAAAGAGTGAGGAGTTGTGCAAATTGTGCTTCTTTTGGGAGGTTTCTTCTCTAGACGCCGCTTCACTTTACTAAATTAAAAAAAAAAAGACAACAGAATAGTGAACCTTTACAACTTTTACACAGAAGTAATGATTTCAATAACAAAGATATAATTACAGGAAATGAATAAAAATATTTATCTCTGCTTTTGACAGAACTTTGTATTAATTACGCAAGTTCTTTACCTGTGCACCTTCTTAAAGCCAATCATATAGTCAGGTACAGGACAGCCAGCTTGTTTGATGACATTAGCAATACTGTTGGAGGAAAAAAAAAGTATAATATGTTTTGCATTAAAACAAGAGGGAGTACAGATTGTGTACACATTATTGCAAAAGGCTGTTAATGGAGCACTTTTTAGTCTCAAAACTGTTGGCTGTTCCTATTTGGACCCAGTTGTTTTCAGCCAGACTCGACATATGAGGAAACCCTTCATTTTAATTCTGACAGATCTACTGAAGACATTTGGATTCTTATAGGGAAAAGAACAGTTTGTAACCAAACAAGAGCAGTGCAACTTAACATACTGCAAGAGCAAACACGTTTGCTTTATTTACCTCCCATTGTAATACACTTCATAATGCAATTGCACATAATCACACTTGGAACTGCTTTTAATTTTTACATTAATCCCAGTTTGTTGTTGCTGTTGTTTGTCCTCTTGCCTTGTGTTTGTTTACTGATTAAAATGGATTGATTGTTTTAAAAGAGTCTGACAGATGCCCAAACCTGCGCAGCAGAGGCTTGTCATTCTCTGTAAAGAAAGTGATGGCCTTTCCCTGATGTCCTGCACGGCCCGTACGACCTGTGAACAAACAATAAAATATCAGATTCAATTAAAAGTCCAAGAGAAAAAGTAGAGGAATACAACCAAAAATATGACTCTTTAATTTGCTGAATGTTTTTACTCATGTAAAAACAGTGACCTGCTACTTATTACAAGTTGTAATTTCAATCATATCAAAAAGAGACAAATCAGAATTTTATCTCAAATTAAAGAGGGATTTATAATTTATTTATTAATTTATGTATTTATTTATAATTTATAATTTATTTTATTTATTCAACCTTTATAAAAAAAAACAACTTTACGAATCTATGGAGAAAAATTCTTCACAAAGCAAAAGAAAATACTTTTATAATAAATTAGGTTAAAAAAAGTCTATTCATCAACAGATATATTCATGACGATGATCCAGCTGATTAACAGTAAACACTGACCTATTCTGTGGATGTATTCAACAGCACTGGTCGGGAAGTCATAGTTCAACACCAGATTGACTCCCTTGAAGTCAATTCCTCTGGCGAGCAGAGCCGTACAGATCAGCACCCAAATCTGACCAGAACGAAAACTGTTGACGACGTTGTCCCTCTGAAACAAAGAGTCCAGAGAGGAGGACAGTGATCACACTAATCTCACACAGATTGGACCAGGAACAAGGGACGACAGAGGCGTTTGTGTACCTGCTGCTGAGTGCGGTCTGCGTGGATGACGTCAACGTTGATGCCTTCGTAGACCAGTTCATGGAAAAGCTCCCGGGCTCGTTCTATTGACTGAACAAACACCAGCATGGGAGGAAGGAAACCCTGGAATACCAGACACAAGACGATTAACTTCAGCATCCACTTTCACATCTTGGTAAATTCTGCTCTTTTGTTTGTTTGGTTTTTTTCAGACATACTTTTTTGATGATGTCCCTCATGGCCACAAGTTTTCCGCTTTCTGTCCCGACAAACAACAGCTCCTGTGCCACCGTGTCTACTGCTGTATTTCTGGAAGTATCACAAATGCAATCTTTAACGTGGGTGAAAACAACAGATCGTATAAACCAGGGACGTCCAACTCTGGTCCTCGAGGGCCAGTGTCCTGCATGTTTTAGATGTTTCCCTCTTCCGTCACACCTGGTTCAATGATCAGCTCATCACTGATCTCTGGAGACGACTGGTAACGATGTAATGACATGAAGTGTGAAGGAAGATGGAAATACCTAAAACATGCAGGACACCAGCCCTCAGGGACCTGAATTGGACGTCAATGATATAAACCCTCGACAGGCCGAGAGGTACCTGTGGCCGATGTTGACAGACACCAGGTTGTCAAGGTTCAGTCGGCACCACTGCTCTACATCTGGAGTACAGGTGGCGCTGAAGAAAGCCCGGCGGACCTTTGGACTGGAGCAAGCCAGAAAAATGGTAGCAAGTTGATCCCTGAAGCCGGTCTTACCGTCCTCAAACAGTTTGTCCGACTCGTCGACCACCAGCCACTCCACACTGAACAACAAACAGCAGAAGTTCATGAATTTACTTGATGGAAAATCTGACAAAACACAATAAGACTACAGAAAAGAGGGAGGAAAAGTGTGAGAAAAGGACAACATACACAAACAAGGACAGCGACATAGAGGTTGAAGAACAAAAAAAAATTTCACTTCATATTTACCAGCTTTGCTTTCATTACCAAAGAATGAGTGTGACTTTTGTGCCCAACGCTATCCTCCTCAACTCCAAGGGGTTACAGTAATTTTAGATATTCATATTTAATTATTTTATATTAATAATATTTTTTCTATCTTTTTATTTTAAAGTGCTTACACACTTTGTGCAATAGCCTACTGTGCCCGTGTAATTGCTGTACAATTGTCCTTACTGCTTGATTTATTTTGATTTTGACTTCCCTCTTGGTTCTTTGTCGCTCTTCACCCTTCTTAAATGATCCCTCGGGAATAAATAAAGGTTTTTCTGATTCTGATAGGACGAGGAATGACGATTCAAACAGACAAAAATTCCATCCATATCAGGGTGTATTCAAGTTGGACCGTTACCTGCTGAGGTCGAGGGCCGGAGGCTCCTGATTGAGGAGGAAGATGAGTCTGTTTGGAGTACTGACGAGAATATCTGCACATACAAACGACAGTAAATAGTGGTCAAGTGGAATATGTTTCTATTTTGGCTCATCCTGCAATAAATACCGTATTTTTTATTTGATTGTGGTCCGTATTTCTTAGCTGCCAGGGAAGCTTTGTCAATGATGTGGACTCTGAATCCTACACCTTCGGACAGGCGCAGCATCTCTCTGTAGGTCTATAAACAACAGAAGAAAAGCGTCTCATAGCTGTGTAAAGAAAAGATCAAATACGCAATATCACGAGGAGCAGTACAAGATCTGAAAAGCACCATCAGCGAGCACAGATGAGTCCTACTGATCTCCCCTGGTACGGTGGTATTATAATGGTACGATGTAGCTGTAGTCTTACTTATAGGAGACGAAGACGCAGATTATGTCCTTAGTACTCGCTAATATGCAAGTTATGATGATGGAGCAGTGATAAACGCAAACACAGCGACATTTCTGAGTTTACCTGACTGGCCAGTTCTCTGGTCGGAGAGATGATCACAGCCCTGAAGCCCATGTTGGTTGGCTGCTGCAGGTGAGCGAGCAGCGGGAGACAGAAAGCCAATGTCTTCCCTGAACCTGTGGGAGCGCAGGCAAGGAGCTCCCGACTCTGAATGAAAAATAGACACAAAAAGACATTTACAAACCTGTGAGTCAGACCTTGAAACGCCTCCGGAGCATGTTGTCACTCACGTGCATCATCAGCGGTATCGCCTGCATCTGAATTGGTGTCGGAGAGTTCAGACTAGCGTCCTTGAGGTTTTGAAGGATACGTGGATTTAGCCGATACTCAGACTGCAGCTCCTCAAATGTGCACACAGGGTCCGGCACATCAAACCCATGCACATTTATACGGTGCTGAGATCGAGTACGGTTCACCTACAATCAAAGACACAAGTATTGTTCAATCAGCTTTTTGTTTTATTTTTTTCCCCTACAATCTCTTGCAATCCTTTTCTGAATAATACATACATCTTATTATTAATTTATTCCAATCCCTGCGGGAAGATGTCATGTTTAGCACAAGAGCAATAAACTCTTTGATTCCATAAGTGTACGTCTCATTGGATAAACACCACGTTCAGAACACAGAAAGTATTTCAGTAGTGGTGATGCAGAGGCAGAAGTTGTGTGACAGTTACCTTTTCCTGATGGAGATGCTTCAGTCTTTTCAGAGAGGTCTTCTCCTTCTTGTCTTCTGCCAGGTTTTGGATCTTTCTGTTCAGGCTGGAGGTCCAGGTGATGCTGGTTCCACTCTGATCTATCTTTGCACCAGTTTCAGCTACTGTCAGAAAAAGCATGAGCAGCAGTGAGTATATTTCAAGTCAGTATGTTGTTTGTCTCTGTTAGACTTATACTTCCTTTATTGTCATTACACAGACACACAATGAATCTGGTAACAAACTGTCATTGTTGTTTATACCATCTCCCAACAATGCATCTGTAATCGGTCTCACTTCATTAAAATGAAAAAAAGGAACCTAGAAAAGATTCCAATCACGCTGTGATATATATATTTACCTTCCTCTTCCACATGGCTGCCTTTCTTCTTTTTCTTCTTCTTGGTCTTCACGTCTCTGTCTTTATCATCTCGCTTCCTTTTGCCTTGTGGATCACTTTCTGCACTTTCACTTCCCATCTCATCTTCATCTCCATGGTCACCCTCCTCCTCTTCTTCATCTACTGAAGTTCTACTCTGGACCCCATTAGTTGATCCAAAGTAATCGATCGCAGAGAGAGGGTCTGAGGACTTCTCTTCTCCGTGAAATTTGACCGACTACGACAGTAAGGCAAACATTTGTTATTCATACAATTGTGTGTCTTATTATTTCTCATATAACAACATTTAACCAGGAATGTATGGTCCAAGTGTCTTCAAAAATTCTAGACTAGAACTGCGGCGTGTTGTCTCCATATTTCAAGACCAGGAGCTCTCGTGCAACATATAAATTCAGCATATAAAATGTCTCACATATAGATTTTACCTTGAACCGAGCGGCATCTTGACCAAATCTCTTCAGGTCGAATTTAGCTCCAGCTCCCAGTTTCCGAAACAACTCGAAGGCGTCCATCTCTTCGGCAGCGTGGTCTATCAGGATCAGGCATTTGTAATCAACATCCGCATCATCCACCGGTGTCTTATGTCTTATGTCTGCTGCCCGCTACTGGTCGGGAGTAGAAACTACAACAACATAATATCGACAAGTAGCATTTGTATTTTATTAAAAATAAATACATTAACATTTGTATATATTAATGTATTTGCAATGTAATATATAATTCAAATATGTAAACATATTTGTTTACCTTTTCTTTTTAATTTAATTTTATAATTTAAATAAGATTTTATTTTTCCTAATTCTTCATATTGTTTTTTTGAAAACATTTTTGTTTTTGCAATTTAAATATATACTTTTCTTTTTTCTTATTTGAGTTCATTTGTTTTATTTTTTTAAAATGAAAACATTTTTCTTATCTTTTTTCATTTCTTCTTTATCTAAATTTTTCCCAATTTCTTATTTTTTCTTTTCTTTTTTCTTTTTTTCTCCCTATTTTTCAAAACAAAATTGTTTTTAATTTCCATTTATTTTTCTCTGTTTTGTTTTTTATTTTTAAATAAAAATTCTTTGAAAATTGAAAATAAAAGGATAAAATGCATTACATTAAAAAAGAAAATAAAATTGTATGTGTAAATACAAAGTTTTTAAAAAATGTTCAAAAATTTTTTTGAAAAATGAACAAATATTTTTTGAAAAACAAACAAAAAAACGATAATTCAAATATATATGTATACATAGATATATTGAAAAACAAAAGTCCTTAACAATATTCCACACAATGCATTCACTTTTGTTAGTATATTCTTTGACTGAAAGCTCCAAAGACGAGTCTGGATGTATCATGGTCTAAGTTTAATAGTGTTTATTGTGGTCACAGAATAAAGAGAACAACTGTTAGTGTTTGTTGCGTAGTCTTGTAGTAGATCAACCTCACCACATCAAACAGATATTATGCTACTTGTTGAATGGGGGAGCACTGTACATTTATTTAATTAAATTGTACTTATGCAACAAATTTAAATGATACAATTGGCACAAACTTATTTTCTAGATATAACAATAACCGTGAATCCACAGTGTATGTAACTTTATTAGCAGCGTCCTCGTAACATCGCAACAACAACATAAAATGAATAATAGCCTCTATTTTGCTTTGAGCAAAGAAACTTTCCAAAGATATTTGTTTTTTGTTCTTTTTGCAACTTGGAGATTTGAATTTAGCGGTAATGCATTTACCGTATATTCCGGACTATAAGTAGTACTTTTTTTTTCATAGCTCGGCCAGGGTGCGATTTATTTGTGAATTATTAAAACATAATTCCACGTTTATTATTATCACAGTGACAACAATGGAAAGGCTCTCTATTCATCATCCCTGGAGGATTAACTAAAGTACTCCAGACACTTGACATCACCAAGGACCAGAGCTTTAAGGCAGCTTGGTGTGACCTGTGGGAGCAGTGGATGATGGAGAGCACAGCGCCACGGCAACCAGGAGGATGTGCCACAAGCCATTGGATGGATCGAGAAAGCATGGACTTCGGTGACAACTGAAACCACCCTGTTGGGATTCAGAAAAGCCGGAATACTTGGAACTGGAACTGATCCGAGTCTGAGAAAAGCAACGCAAAAGGGGTAAACGGCACTCCGTCTAACTCCGGAGTTAGCAGAGTTGTTCAGAAGTGACACAGAGGACAAAGATTTTGTCCAGTGTGACTCATATGTTGTTTCTTCGTATGCATTTTCAGCTTGTGCGACTGCAACAGCGACATGCTGCAGCAAGAATGCGGTCATTTTTGAAAAATAAAACATTGTTCAGAATCCCATAATACATATAACAAAAAACATTTAAGGTACAGTATGTATTCTTTCTGTGGAGTGCGGTATCTATTGACCCACGGACTGCTACCTGTCTGGAGCTCGAGGGTTGGGTGGTGACCACTGCTGTATGTTAACAGTGTCTCTGCCAAGCGATTTATTTTTTTTAAAAAAACTGTCAAGTGTTACATTGATTAAAAGAAATTGTAAAAAGTTCAGTCATGATTCTGATGTGTGTAAATCAAATAGCCCAAACCGTGGGACTTCAGACAGTTTTGTTAAATCCAGAGTTTCAGTCCAGATACGACTGCATCAGTCTTCGCAGGTCTTCAGCAGATCCTCCAAGAAATGTATGACGACTTCTTTATGACTCTCTTCCTTTGATCTCTCCCCTTCAGCCTTCAGTCTGATCAGGGTCTGTTGAAGACCCCTGACTCTCTGTTGAGGGTTACAGCTGTCTGCTCCTACATCTTTCTCCTCCTCTGCTCCCACACCTCCTCCTTCTTCTGCTCTCAGATACTTAACCAGATGCTCTCTGATGCTCTTCCCTTCCTCTCCTGCCAGCGACGCTGCGATGGCGGGCATGTCCTGTGCCTGGCAGACGCTGAGCAGGTGTAACAGGGCTTGTGAGAGTGTGTGTCTGAGGCTGGCACTGTAGCGGTATTCTAAGAAGTCATTGGTGTCTTCGCTGTTCTCAAGTGCTGTAGCCAGAGAGCGCCACACGCAGTTGAAGCGCTCAGTGTCCCCGTAACAGCTGCGTTGTGCAGGAACAGCCAGGGCAGTGGCCGACTTTATACGCACCTTAAAGTTTTTACAGGAAGTGACGACGTGGCAGAGGGCGGTGAAGACATCTTGAGACCACGGGGCTGAATCTGAAAGGCGCAAAACAGATATTTGAGCAGATATATTAAAGCATGTTAGTGATATTTCAAATACAAATGGAACGGATTAAATGCTGTTCTCATCTTGTGCCACATAAATCAGATCCATTATGTTTCTGTTTTGTTTTTTTGTAAAATAGACTTTTTAATTTTTGAATGATGCCTGTCTGAATACTGCCTTGTCTAAAGTAGAATATACTTTTGCTTTGATTCTCTGTACTGTATCTGTGTCTGTGCTGTCTTCGGACCTACTGCAGCTAATAAACTAAAATTCACAGAAATCACAAAACAAACGCTCTACAATAATCTGAATTATAACCCTGAAAAACAGAAGGGTATCATAAAGACGCGCTAACTCACCAAGTGGCAGAGCGGGATTTCTGAAGGCATTTCCTAAAGCATAGCAGGCGTTCCATCGGACCTTCATCGTTGCCTCTGATTGGACAGTTTTGACCAGCGCACGAATGGCGTCCTCCAGTGGACGCTGAAACACAGAGCGGGTCATCTGACTCTGGCGCAGGAAATGAAGCAGGTTCCCCAGCGCTCGCACTGCGTGACACTTCACCTGGGAAAGTTGGAACCGGAGCAGAAAGAAAATCAACACTACAGACACAACCGGAGATTCCAGTCAAAACCTTCTACACAAATGCACCCAACAACACCTGTCTATACTACTTGTTGTTGATTTCCTCACTCTTCAATTATTTCTACACCACATTTCTACAACAGACTTCTGCATTATTTCCCTCCTCGTCTATATCACTGGATCAAACAAAAGTTGTACTTTACTATGGAGTCATTGTTCTTGTAAATTGTAAATGATCTCACTCTGTCTTTGTCGGTTGATGCCTTGGTCGCTGCCTGGAGCATCTTCAGCAGCAGCATATCTGACAACTCCTCTTGAAAGTCCACACCAACACTCTCCCTGAAAAGACAGCAAACAAGTGGATTAAAAAAGGCGTCACGCTCCAGCTTTACACTGGACACATGCAGGATTTGTATCCACTGTGTCTGCAGGTCTTCTTACATATTAACAGTAAGTGTATCTGTGAGGTTTCCGAGGGACCAGGCAGCTTTAGCTCGGATGTTTGCAGACCAATCATTGAGGGCGGCGAGAATAGTGTTAGCCGTGTCTGCCACAAACATCACATCCTGAACAAAGGACAAAAAATCTGGATAAGGATAGACATCAACACTAAGGCTCCACACAACTACCCAGGCACATTTGGCTGCTGTATTTTACACACTGGCGAGCTAACTGTACTCCATCATGACAGAGTGAATATGTTATACCTCTCTGAGACAGGGGAACAGAATGTAAACCCCTAGAGCTCTGACAGCTGCAGTCTTCACCAGGTAGTTTTCACTGTAGGTCAGGCCCAAAAGCACTGTGATGCACATCAGCTGGGTCTTATCCTACAATGAAATCAAACACAACTCACGCAGCTGTTCTGGGAAACAGTTTACAATCACTGAGTCCAAATCACACCAGGACTCACTGGCAACTGTGCGAAGGCCTGCGGCAGAATGGAGGAGAGCGTATCGCAGGCGCTCGTCTGCAGGGTGGGATGTTGTTCATTTTGCAGAGCAGCATTCAGCGGCCCACTCAGGACGTCTGACCAAAACTGCACCACCTGTGTGGTTCACAAGTATCACATAAAAAATACTTTATTTAATATCACATCTCATCTACATGTCATATGCACCTTTTCAAGATAATATTTGTCTGTGACTTTGCAATTAACTGAATTCATGGTGTCCTACTAGTTGTTATATACAGTAAACCCAAGTGATGATAACTACTTAAAATGACTTCATAAAATGAGCAGTTTTCCCCCCTCTTCCAATCCAGCTCGTTTATAATATAAATCTTGAAAATTAAAAAGTGTAAATTTCCAAAGGCCATAGGTTAATCATGAGATGACCTAAAAACTTAAAGATGAAATGGGGCATCGTTTCCATAGTAATGACTCTATACAATACTGCTGGTGGCATTGTACATGGCATGTACAGTATATCTACATCTATATATATATCTGCTATTATTCTCTGCTCTGTATTTTTGCTGCTGTAACACACAAATTTCGCCGTGGTGGGATAAATAAAGTTCTATCTATCTATCTATCTAGTCTGGGCTTTTTAAAGAAAAAATATCTGAACAAATATGAATGAGGATAGTGACAATGAAAACATAAAAAAATTATGACCAAGACAGTTCTATTATGATTGTGGGATCTCTGTGATGCCATCAGCCAGGTGCACTTGAGCTGAAGCTGTCTAGTTCACACCGCTGCATCTGTGTTCCTTGGTCTGAACAGGCTGTATGTTATATGTCCAATATATAGGTGTATATTGCATCAGGACACCCTGTACTTACTTGACTCATAGGAACCCTTGAACTCTCAGGTACGTTGTTCTCTGCTCTGTACTGTTGAATTATTCCAGTCCCCAACTCTTCTAGTAACTAAAGACAATAGCACACAAATAAGTCAAGAGATTACCAGATCAGGTTCTAAAATAATGGGATTAATTATTTAAAAGTTGAAAACAAAACATGTTGAAATGCAGTATTTATTGAATGAATTGCAAAAATTCAATAATAATCCAAAGTCAAGGAGGAACAAATACAGTAAATAAAATGATTTAAGTGAAACCAGAAAAAAATACAAATATAATTCCTGACTGTATAGAAAGCAATAAAATCTGTTTTATCTGCCCTTGTGTAACTGAGAAATCTAATCGGTCACAGCAATGAATTACTGATGGGATTTAACGAAATTAATAAATCCACTTTATGGTACAAGATGGTGTTATCGCCAGGAATTATTTCAGTTACAGAAGTAACAGCTGACAGACTGAACAGAACAGGGTTGGCATTACCTTTGTGAGACACACTGAAACTCAAGTGCATTACCTTTGTTCCGTGGAGCTGTATGGAGGGGTCTGTCTCGCTCAGGCAGCGAGCGCTCACCTGACCGATCTCATACAGACATGATTGACATAAAGCGAAGTAACCACGTACCAAGTGGGACAAAACCTATGTACCAATGGACAAAGACACACATTTAAAACCACGACAGGATTAAGTCAGATTTAAGCATGTATATTCTCAAGTTGTTTTCTGTCCAAGCCATTGTCACTGACCTGTAACGCTTCCAAGCGGACAGGTGAGTGTTCTAAAGCAGGAGCGCCTCCTGTTCCCACCCCCTCACTGTCTGATTGGTCCTCTCTTGGCTGAGTCACTAGTGACACACACAGCTGCAGCAGCCATGGTGGACTGCTGTCCTCTTCCCTTGGCGTGTGAGCATTGTGAGGGGAGTGTGTGACTGGTGTGCGAGACGGCGAGGACACTCCGTCTCTCTGCCGCCAGCTGAGGGTGGAGTCCTGTGGGGTGAAGGAACCAGCGCCGGTGCTGCTGCTCTCCGGCTGTCGCAGGAGAAGCTGCACCTCGGGCAGAGGAGCCTGGGTAGTCACCAGAGCCCCATAAAGTGTCAAAACTGACACTCGGACATTAACATCTTAAAAAACAGAGATCGATAACAGACGCATCAGGAAAACCTGTCACTCTTATACTCTTTCCCATCATTATATGCAATATGACAAAACACAAACCTCTGTGGCGCATGTAGTGACGCAACTGTCTCCAGAGGGGGCTGAGTAGACCAGGTTTGAGACGATGATAGGGAGCGTTGGCCACCAGATAAGCCAGACACTAAAATACAGCAAAAGTCAAGAAACAACATACTGTATTTTCACAACTATAAGGCGCAACTAAAAGCTTTTACTTTTCTCAAAAACGTGTTATGTGTTGGTACCGTGAGTGAGAAGTGTAGTGTGTTTAATGTTGTCCTGCCATTACTCATGTCGCAGTTTGTGTTAAACGTTAATAAAAAAACTGCTTGATTGGGCTGATAAATGGAAAGAAGCTGAAACTCTAATCTATGCTCGCCACAAAATCCTTTGCCAGGAGATAAAAGTGGGACTTTTTCAGAAGCGTTGCCAAAACACTGGTATGTCTTCAATTACCATAACAGCTTCATCAAGTGGATGCGTGACGCAAACTCAGTCAATAACCGCATGACCTACTATACCATATATGCAGCGCCTTATAAAGCGGTGCGCCTTATGGATGATTTTTTTTTTTAAAAATAGACAATTCAATTAAGGTGCGCCCTATAATACGATGCGCCTTATGGTCGTGAAAATGCAGTTCTCACATTCCAGCTGGTCTGAAAAAAAAAATCGGCAATGACATTAAAGTTGGAGTCTGTGATTATTTACAGACTGTTGATATCTGAACCAAGGTTACTGCAAGGGAAATCTAAAAATATCTCAAATACTGTAAATTTTTAGGCCCATTGTGAATGTAATGACCCATTTCCAAAGTACAAAAAAAACTACAGCTATGACCGACACCTTGAACACCTTGATACTTCTAGAATCAGTTGTCATTTCGAGGAGAGGTGATACTATGTGAGCCAGTTTACCCACTGTGAACCACATGTTGGACGTGGAGGAACCCTGATTGAGTTATACAATCACTGACTCCTTACCAAAGCGGCATTTAATGCAATACTGAAGTTAATGCAGATGAAATACTATTTTCATGTCCTAATTAATGTTTGTGATCAGTAGACATGACTCACACTGATTGCACTCTTAGACTTGTTGTTGTTGAACTTAATTGAACTGTTGAACTCTGTCCGAGATGCAACACCACAGAAGATGTCAAGTACATCTGTCATGTGGGTTGTTGTCGTACCTTTATGATCTGTGTGAGTGTCTGAGGAGAAGTTTCAGCCAGAAGAGCCAGACTGAGTGCACGGTGCAGCTCTCTGATGGCAGTAGCCAGCGAAAAAGACAGAGGTGTGTAAGATGTTCGGGGAGAGGCGGTATCCTCAGCCACACCAAGGAACTGACGAGAACCATCCAGCATGGCCGATAACACTTGAAGGGCACACGCACGAACCTGAGGAAAGGGATTGTTTAGTGGTGACTCGGGCATATGCTTGACAGATCAGGCCTGCTTGAATTGGCAAAGTTAAGTCATGAAAACTTAAAGCCTTTGTGTTTATGACAATGAAGCAAGGCTGTACCTTGGGTGAGGGGTCTTTGAGTATGATTGTGATAAGAGTGAGAGGTGGTGGTCCCCCAATTGGAGAGTCAGGAATGAAGGATGACCAGTACCCATAAAGAGTTCGCTTCTCAACACCTTTCACAACTGCTAATAGACAATACAAAGCTCCCTGACGTACACGTCCATGGTACAGTCTGAAAGAGAAACATGTTATTGTTTATATTCTCTCATTTATATTTTTTCCTTTTCATTGACTGTTACTGCGCTAGTTTTTTTAACCATGATAAACCCAAACATCAAAGATTCTCAATGCAGCTTCTTTCAGCTTCTACTGCAGGTACATTAATAAAAACAAATGTATGTCGTCATACAGCAACATTGGTATGTTTACCTCAGTTTACTCTGCACACCCCCCTCTGGGTCTGAAAACTCAGAATCAGAACTGCTTCGTTTCCAGGAGGGATAAAGAGACAGAGCAGAGGGTTTGGATAAAGACACCCCTTCACCTCCACTGCCCACTTTTCCTGCTGCTGCTTTCTGAGACACAGCCATGTGCTCTCGATCCTCTTCCTCACCGTCGTCGACTTTGACTTCCTCTGCAGATGTCTTCTTCGCTTTTCCTCTGGATTTCCTCTTTTTATTCTTAAAAGAGACATTAAACCTGTTATTAAAGCTCTGAATTTAAAACGGTCCTCACCAGAATCTGGTCCGAAACACATGCTTGTCTCACCCCTGAGGATTTGCCGTGTGCAGCTGCAGCACTCTGTGGTGGTTCAGTTGGTTTTGGTGGCTCTGGTACTTTTAGTGAAGAAAGTCCTTCATACTGTGGAAGAGGTGCTGGGTAAAGCACAGCTGGCCATTCAACACTTACACCTGGAGCTCCCTGGAACATGAGTCTCTGCAAAATGTACATGTTAATTTTATTACCATGATATAATGTATATTTACAAGAAAAAAAGCTAGAAATGTCTAAATGAGACAGAGAAATAATAAGTCATTGTCAGTTTAATATTTTGAACCTTAAGTGTAGCAAAGACAGATCCAAGCTCCTCCCCTCCACCAAACTTCCACTTGCCACCAGACAAACAGCTCTGAAGTCCTTTTAGTGCTGCCTGAATCAACTGCACAGAAAACAGAAGCACATAGATGAATAAGCTGTGATCACAATTCTGTATGTTATTTTTAATCACAATAAATCAATTAGTCATACCATGCAGTAGAAAAGCTCATCCGTGTCAGGAGGTTTGAGAGACTGCAGTGTTTTCAGGAAGACTCTGAAACACACACTTTTGTACTGATCATCCAAAGGTAGCTGACCAGGAATCCTGGGGGGAAATAATTCACATAAAGCCATTCATGAATCATTAAATGTTGAAAACTTGGCAGAGGATTTAAAGACCTGCGCATATGCATAAATAGATATCCAAAAGACCAAAGGAATTAAAATTATCTCCATTACCAAAAATGTGTCACACCTGACCAACAGGTAGATGCTAAAGAAATGTTTTTCCCTGTCAAGATGTCAAATCTCTTTGCACAAAAAAAAATCTCCTTTTATTTTTGTTTGTCATGTGTATTCAATTATTCATATTTTGATTAAATATTTAACAAGACAATATGATTGAACAAGATAATATGAAATGAGTAATCAGTGCAATCACCGTGGCTATGTCTGTGTTTTCTTATATAACGCAGTATAACTGGGCTATTAACAGCTGAAGCCTACCTGAGACAGATGTTGGCCATACATGTCAGAGCAACACGTCGTAACTCCATATCAGGCTGAGACAGAGAGCTATAGACAATGAGAACTCCATCTTCCCCCAGTAAGTCACAAAGGTGCTATGAATTGAAAAAAACACATCAGGATTAAATATTCAGCGATTTTTACACAGAAGACCATTCTATATAATATTTACCTGGTGGCACTGAGGTCCATTTCCATACACAACAGTGGAGAGCGCCAACAGAACATCTGAGTGTGTCCATGCACTGCACACTTTCAATCCTCGGATAGTGTAGTTTACCAACACATCCAAAGTAAGCTCATCCATTATTATCTGCAAATCAATGACGGCAAAAATAAGAACAAAGGACATTATTATGCTGTTGACAAAGACACTTTTATTACATTTAGGTGGTGTTAAGAGACAGGCATTGCAGAGAGATAGTTATTTGTACCTTGAGCTGGTTGAGTAGATGGTGTACAAGTTGGCATAATTTGATGACTAAATGTTCCTGATTCAAAGGCACTAGAGAGCTTGCATGTTTCAACAGACTGCACACATCCTGAAAAATCAACAGGTCAGTTCATGTCGTTCCATTACATCAACACAGAATTCTGCTATTTAACAAAAAATGTCTGTCATGAATGAAAAGGGGACAGAAAAAAGAAATTGTTATAGTCTTGCCCTTTACACAAGAAAGCAATATGTTCAATTAAAAGTTGTGAACAGTAATATGTATAAGCAAATACTATATGTGCAGTACACATGCACACTGGCAAAGTCACAACCATACATCCATAAATACTAAATATACAACAAACAGGTCTTCTTCTGGAATTATATCTTTACACATTACAAATGAAGGTTTAAGAATAATAAAGTTTTTGTTATGGAGGAAATTCCTCTGTTTGCGTACATACAGTTACTAAGAAGTATGATATACTGAAATAAGATAAGATGCAATATAACATTAAAATTAAATGACACATTCTCATTCTCCAATCAACATTGTCAGTTATACACTGAACATGGCATTCTTCAAGAGTCGTAATCCAGATTAATAACTTGGTTACTTTGCCAGCATAATTTATCAGGGGTGATCTAATATTTATTTCAGCAGCTACACAATGTGGTTGGTTGTGTGTTTCTTTGTTGTCATGTGACCATTCAGTTCACTTGGTTGCACTCCAGGCTGTGGAAAGTGACATTTTCAGCAGAGTTTGTGGTATTTAACACAGTATAAGGAGAACAGTGTTACCTCTGGTCTGATGCTGATGTTTGGGTTGAACGTTCTGTTGTAGTTTTCAGACAGGAGTTGGTCAAACAGCTGGTTGAGCTCGTCCCGGAGTTGACTGGAGTCTGGCCGCAGGGCTCTGAGCTTCGTGGAGCAGCGGCTAAACTGTCTCTCTGCGTCAGAGGGCGGACTGGGCTGCCAGCCGTCCCCCCCAAGAGGACTGAACGGAGGGGCGTCCGCGGACAGAGCCACCGGCGGGAAGGGAGAGGCATCACTGCGGCTCACTAAAGCCGGTGCAGCTGTAGAAAACCCAACATGGGCCGCCATTGTCTTCACCCCGGAAGTACTAATTACTTCCGCACTTCTTCTTCGTCGTCGGGAGTAGTAATCTTCTTCTTTCAAAGGGTTAATTGGTAGTTGACAGCTGTCTTGGATGCATTGCCGCCACCTACTGGGTAAGTGTGTTGTTGAGTATGGCCAGGAGCCCAGTTCATCTCAGAAAGGTGAAAGGCTGATTTAACACTCTTTTAGAGGGTTGATTGAAAATGTTTACAAGTGATCACACTTTACCCTCTCTACTCAATGCTGCAGCTAATTGTTTACTGTACTCCCTGTAGTAACAGCACTCTATTAGGGCAAACCGGTTACAATGTGAACACATTCCTCTTGGATAAGCACAAACAGTGTGAAGGCAACTGTTCAGACCCAATGTTGTTTTTTAAATAAGTTTTACTGAAAAGTCTTTGAACATACACTTCAATCAAAATACATTAATACAGCAAACCAGAAATATATGAGCATGAGAACAGACAAAAAATAGGAAATGATAAATCAACAACACTGGAGTCTGCTACACATTGAATGTAAAATCACAATTAAAAAAATAAAATAAAATTCTGACACCACATCTACCAGTCTTGCTTGTATCCCATTGTTCCTGCCCTATTTTAATAACTTCTGTATGTATGTATGCCTACCCCTCTGGTTTTCTTAGTGGGGTTTGTAAATGTATATTTGCATCCTTTAACAACTGCTTAGCAAGAACGTCCACATCTTTACGCCCCTCTATCTCTACATGAACTGATACCCAAAGGAAGGAAACAATCCCACGTTTACATTGTAGTTTCAAGAGAATGCAACATATTTTGTTCAGCAGATTTAACCAACACGACTTCCCAGATTTAATGCTTGCAATTACTGCTCGGCTGTCTAAAATAATTAGAATATTTTCTGGGGAGTTTTCTTCTACTCAACCGAATGCCATGTTAATTTTAGTTTACAGTTGTCCTATCCACTTCTCTGTATCTGCATTTCAGACTTTTTTCTACAACAGCAAATAACTCATACACACTGCATCAAAAATGATTAATCCCACTATTCAAGACCTCTCAGAATACTAACTTTCAGTCATAAAAAAAATCCTGGAAACGCATAATAAAAAGCACAAGTGACTTGTCTATTTTCGGAGGTTTTATTTCTTGGAAAAAGTTTTTTTAAAGACATGGTTACATCATGTGCCAAATGTCAACATGTTTTCAAAATTAACATTGTATGAAAACAAGATTCTGACAATAAATCGAAGTTGTTGGCTGGAGAATTTTTTTTTTACCAAAACAATACCAACATTTAACACGGTCAAAACATTTTTCACATAAAATAAAATTCAAGACAAGCAACAGCAATTAATGTCTCAAGATATGGCAGAAAAACTAGATGGCACACTAACTTAGATCCCAATAGCAAATAGCATGAATTTTGTAGAAATGTTTACAACTGAAGTGGAAACGGGAATGCTTAAAGCATACATCTCTTGGCATGCAAGTGTAAGCAACATTGTTTCTTTTTTTTTTTTTAATTAGTCTCTTGTAATAATGAAAATTAAGGCAGTTGAACAAAAACTTCCGATTGCTTACATTCCAAGAAAGTGACATGAAATAATGTACAGCTAAATGACATTGAGAGATTAGAAGTCACAAAGAATCGGTCAGATGAAGAATGGCATGTGGAGGAGTGGAATGCAGTCTTTCTTGATGAAGATCCTGATTTGCCAGTACGTCAGTCCAAACACGAGCACAGCACCATCCACCAACAGTAGTTTACATGGTCAGACTGAAACAAGCAGGAGGTAGGCATGTGTGCGCAGATGCTGTAATATGCGTTGATGTGGCACAGTGGAATCAAGGATTGAACTCAAAAGTAGTTTCATGGCAGCTGGCATGGACGTGCTCATATTTTAGCCTGACTTAAAGAGCAGAATGGCTACTTGACCAAGGTAAAAGTAGATGAAGTGCTTGGTCTCATGTGTCACGTAGCTGCCGAAATTTCTTCCAACGATGCAGTGCCACGTAGGGTTATACTTTTTGTCAAATTCCTGCAATGGAGAAGACATTGATTACAATACACATGGTAAATGGACTGCACTATATAGTGCTTTTCTGCACGTTATGGTACTTGAAGCACTTCACACTGACTCACTCCCAGTGGGCGACTGCTAAACCATGCCAGGCCCCACTTGGAGCAATTCAGGGTTCAGTGTCTTGCTCAAGGACACTTCGACATGTGGACAGTTGGGGGGCCGGGATTCGAACTGCCAACTGAGTCACAGCCTCCCGAAGGTGCCAGTAAATATTGTAAAGTGCATTATTCCAACTGAATATTAAGCCTTGTACCTTTTTGACAAAGGCTGCAATATCCTTCTCGATGTTGTACTTCTCCAAGGCTTGCATGGCGCAGTCCACTGCATCCTGTTGCATTTCATCAGACATGTCTGCATTCTTTATCACTGCCTTTTTCTCTGACATGATGACTTTTAGATCTGCATGTGAGAAGAAGGAAAAAAAAAAAACCTCGTTTGATACTCCTTTACATCTTTTATCAATCTGTCTGGATACATAACAGTGGGCCTTGGAGACCCAAAACATTATGTAAATAGTTACCATCTGTCATTATTGAGCCTAACAATTAGCATTTGGAAGTGGTACTTTGAATGATTTATATGAATACACCTTAACTCTCCAACATTTATACTTATATAGTAAGTGTGACGATTATCCATACACATGCTTTGGAAAAACAAGCCATTAGAGGTCGCATGTAGTGTTTATTTCCATTGTCATTTACCAAGTGGAGGTACTGCAAAATTAGTCATTTTTCATTAAATAAGTCCACTAAAGCCAATAATAAACCTCTGCACTAGAAATGGAGGACTATTTCTAGATTATATTCAGTGATACAGCTTCTATGGACACACACGAGGCTCAGACGAGGTGAGCCGAAACAGGTTTCAGTGCAGTCCGTTGTATTTCTACAGTCTACAGGTTGTATGAAGAACAAATCTTTCCGTAGGACAAACTGGATATTAATTGTATCTTACCTTGTGTTGCTTTAGTTTCAGTATCTACAGCTGTGAGTGACCAGACGTGCCCTCCCGCTTCAACACTAATTTATGAAAGAAAGAGCTGTGATTTCAGCCACGCCCTCCACATGGTAACCCCTCTCTGATTGGCTAAGATGAAACCAACGCCGAACCGCCGGCATTTTTTATTTGCGCACATTCACCGCAATTTATTTCAACCCACAATCCACCGCTTTCATCACTGCACCTCAGTGGGCGTGATCGATCCAGGTGATCAGTCAGATCAATAACATTACACAACAGCGGGCAGAAAAGATGGGGATTCTTATTTTCTCTGGTTCAATAAAGGTTGATTAAAAACAGGTGATTTAGACATTTTATTTTTTGTTACAATGAGGAAATAGTGCTAAATGAAAAATAAATCTATAACAGAAAGAAGAACAATAACAGTAACAATGACCTAGATCTAGGATGTCATACATGTGAGCCACCAAAGCTTCCAATCCGGTCCGTGAGATGAATTTGTGAAATGCAACAATTACACTTCAGATATTTGCAAAAATTGTAGCTCCAGTTCCATGTACAGAATGGGGTAAAATTGCATCATAATAACCTATACATACTTGCAACTTAAATATTTTCATGTAGTGTTCCTGTATTTACAATAAAACAAAGTATAATTTCACAAAAAACACATACCCTGAACAAAAATAGACAACCTGAAACGTCTGAACATAAGTGTAATTTTACCAATATTTTACCTGTTATTAAACATTTTGTATATTGTCTAGATCCACTGCTATCTGTGAGTTGTAATGTACATGTGTAAATTATAAACTGAGGTATAATGTGGTAAAATTAAACCTATCTTTCTTAAAGGTTTTGACATTATTAATGTTATTCACATTATTTTAACTGTTGTATGTGATGTATAATTCTGTTATTATTTTACTGGCCCCGCTGACTTCACACCAAATCTGTCTGAATTTGGGCCCCGACCGAGGTCCATTACTCCTCACAGACTCGCTGACCACAGATTCAGTGGGAGTTACAGGTCCACGAACTTAATGTAATTAATTTGGTCATCCAAGGAGGTCTGAGCGCACACATTGCACAACCCTCATGGCTTTACTGGCACGTGTCCCAAAAACAATCTGTCAGTTAAGTGAGCAAAAGTCCATTTGGCTGTCTTTCAGACGTGGGTGATGAACTCAGATCCTTTACTCAGGGGTTCTCGTTCTTTTGTGTGCTTTCTCGGAACCCCATATTACAAATAATATAAAAATATCTTGACAGCTACAATAACATGAACTTTCAACGAATGTGGAATATATTTACGATCTTATGATGAAAGGACATTATAGCAAAAATTACATTTGCTCAGTGTGATATTGTGTTTGTCATCATAGAACGCATGCAATTGGTTCTGTCATTTTTAAGGAAATTCCTAACCATAGCTCGAATTCCAAAGTCATTCCCTAAAATGAATAACTTTCTTCAAAGGAATTAAGAATATGAATCCCCATATGATAGCATTATGTATTTTTTGTGCAATAAGGAGAATCATTTGGGATCATGGCCTCACTTTTGGGAAATAATGACTATAGAAACACTGTATGACTCTATGACAGTTAAAGTATGTAAATGTTTGTAGTGTTAAATGTTTAGTAGCACAGTATATACAAAATGTAAAAGAAAGCAACAAAGGTAACAATATTCATCGTGGAGAGTGGCTGACCTGACAATCAATATATTCAAGTATATTTTTACATAATAGTTGGTTAGTGTGGTGCCAAATGTTCACACTTTTAACACAATTATATTAGCAACATGGAAGCAAACTGTCTTAATGGAAAAAGTAAAACCGTCAAATTAATTCAGTGGTGTATGAAGCACAATGTTTTGGCTTTGAGATGTTTAAGTCAGAATAATTATTATAAATAAACAACCACTTGAAATGACTGACTCAGGTAAATGTGTGTAGTTCCATTTGTTATATCTTTTGGGGTTACATTTGGGGCAGTACTCGTGTTCTGGCATGTGGTCACTTTTAAGGATTATTTTCAGTCTGTAGCAGAAGTGCACAAATTATCCGGCTGGATAGCTCAGTTGTTAAGGCACCAGGCTGATGCATAGGGGACCTGGGTTTGATTCCTGGGATGAGTGTTCAGTGGGTTGTGTCAGGAAGGGCATCTGACATAAAAACTCCTG
>JAPTHA010000007.1:16107434-16120311 GCA_029814585.1 Gymnapogon annona
CTATAATTGCATATACATTGCAGAAACCCAGGCAGTGTAAATAAAAACATCATCTTTCCTTATTACATTATAATCATATTACATTTGAGATGAATTGAATGAATGAATGAATGAATGAATGCTACCAACATTAGGACATGTTACATCATCATTTGTCTTTTGTGAAGTAGATAGCGTATCAGTGTATTAATTAAATTGTAGAAGAAGGTGATAAAGTAGCACTATATGTAATTATTAAAATATAAAATTTGTAAGTGACATGGCAAAGGTCTAGTGTACAAAATGTTCTTCCTCAGCGATAGCAATGTTGCTCTAAAAATATTATGACACAGTTGAGAGATGAAATTAAGCAACAGCGATTTTTCTTCACAGGCCAATATGTTGAAAACTCACTCCAGCTCACATTGAATCACACACACACAGAAACAGGACAAAGCTTTAAAGTAGGTTTAATAAATTATCTGTGCTACAAGTTACAAAAATATTGCATAACATGTAACATCAAATTAAAAATATTCATATGCATGTTAGAAATATGAATTTGTAAATAAGAATTTTTGTGACATATAACGTATAACAAGCTCAGGGTGAGACATGTGAGGCATTCTAGGCATATACTGTATATCAGGGCATACTTTACAAAATCATCAAATAATCGTATTGTTAGGTAAATACATGAAGGGGTGATTAGAAGTTCAGACAATAAAAAAGCCCTGAATCTATTAAAATATTAGATGGAAGTAAACAAACACGTTCTCCCAATCAATGTAGCCATAGATCAAATGTATACAGCAAAAAGTCGTAGTAATATAGAAAACAAGGCCAGGTTAAGCAAACCTCTGAGTGCTCCTCTGAGTTGCAAGTTACATATGATAAAATGTGAAGACGACAATAAAGGCAAAAAAAGTGGATTAGATGTTACTATTCTTGCATGATTTTTACACAGGAAAGTTAGAGGAAAAAGATTTTTCCGCTATACAATTTGTGCAGCAAAGGTTAAGGGTGGGAAAGACGGCATCCCCACATGAACAAAGAAACAAGAACAGGCTTCAAAGTAATGACCAGCACTGAAAGACTTGGAAATTCAAAAAGGAAGTCCTCCCCGACACTTGAGTTGCAATTGTTTGGTAATTAATAACTAAAAATAACAAAAAGCAAAACCACAAAAAATATTAAAGGAATGTGTTCAGATTTCTACAAAAACACAAAGAGATTTTTGTGGTCCACGAAAACCTGTGCAATGCCTTTACCTGATAGTGTTCATACATTTCATATAAAAGGGCAACCATGACCAATCACTGTAAAAGAGAAAGTACCGTAGATGGTAAAGGGTGCAATATTTCTTGCACAACTGTGAGCAAACACATTTGAGGGAGGAAGGCAAAAAACAAAAAACAAATTTTGCTCAGCATAGTATAAAAAGGACGAAAGAAGGAGCAGTGCTGTTTTAAAGACTCCAATAATTTTGCATATAAACCATAGATCCCATTAAATAATAATCAAATGTTTTGGCTTTTCTCAGATTTTTCCTAAAGACATCTTTACTTACAAGGCTTATCATGGCTCTGTGTAAGGGTGAATAATTGTGCATAAACATACATGGAGGCTGTTATTTTTTTTTTGTGCATTACCAACCGATAAGTAAAGTCAAAGTGCGTCACACAAACACTTCTCTGCGTAGACCTTTTTCCTGAGTGGGCTGGAGTGTAAGCGGCGGGCCAGGCAGGGGTACAACTGTGCGACTTGTAGTAGTTTCCAGGAATATGTCTGGCGTTGCAGGGGGACTGAGCAGTGCGTCGTAGTCAAAGCCCTTGAGGGGCTGCAGAGACAACGTCAGGCCTCGTCGAGCCTTAGCAGCTCGGTCGGGTCTCTCCCTCAGCTCTAGGATCACCTGGATGGACACAGTGAGGAACAGTCACTTCAATACGTTTACACGATGAACATGTTTTTATTGGTTACTATAGACCATCCTCCCAGTGTCCTCACAGGAAAACCAAATAATTGGGCATTTTCATTACTTTTTGAGGCTGAGAAGAATTTAAGTCAATAAATTGCTTAGGTAATTTGTTAACACCATATCTCAACTTAAACTAAAATAATAATAATAATAGTGATAAAGTAAAACATAAATCTGCTCCTACCAAAAATATTATATCTATTTGTCTGTTTAAAAAGATGTTACCTTGGCTTACTTAAAATGTCTATATTTGGAATAATATCCCTAAATATCTAACTGTCACTATGAACATGCTGCAAACTAATGACATTCTGGAGTTTTATTATAAACAGATGAAACAGGTCATTTTAATCACGTTCATTTGACCTTTAATCCGTTACCTGCACTGGCTGGCGCTGCAGCAGAGTGAGGTCAAAGGTTATTCCATGGAAGAAGGTTTGACGTTTGAATCGATCAAGAGTCTTCAGTCTGCGAGTGGGATTCTTGCAGAGCAACTGGAGAGAGAGATGGGCGTGAGTCATATTATGGCAACAGAGACGCTCATGTTTAATGGAAACACATGAATTTACTTTTGACGGTTACCTCAGTGATCAGCAAGGCCAGAGGGGGGCTGAAGTTGAGAGGAATTTCATAAGGGAAACCCCTTACTTTTCGAAGCATACTGCAGTGGTCTGGTTCTGGAGGCACAGGGAACTTCAGAAGAAACGTGTCATTAAGATAAGTCTACATCAATCCACACAAAACTTTAGTCTCATCTAATGTCATGTTTAGTTACATCACCGAAAGAGCAATTGTGAGCTGCAGATGACACCACAAAAGGCTGTTGGGTGCGTTCAAACACATTCACTTACGCATGATGACCACATCACTGCCCACTACAGGATCTCACCTTCCCGGTAACCAATGAGAACAGTAGAATTCCCAAAGACCACCAATCGGCTGCGTGGTTGTAAGGTCCACCGCTTAGCACCTCGGGAGCTGCAGAGGAGACAGAGTGTTTTTATTGCACTAGATTTGCTGAGGTCCATCACAGCCCTTACTTTATATTGTAGTACATTATGCACACTTAAAATGTCACTTTTCTGCAGAGCACTGGCAGATGACGCAGACTATTTCTCACCCATGTATTGGATGGTTCCACAAATGGTGAAGGCTCTTCCTCCTCTCTCCAAGCGACGGGACAAACCAAAATCAGCCAAGCGGAGGTGTCCTTGAACACACCATTTTTATACATCACGAAGGGCATGACATTTTATGCCCCTACTTATACTCTATGTTGTTGCAGCTAGATTATTTATACTTGGACAAATAAATAATTTAATCACAGTCTCATCTCCATAGTAAATGGAATTGGATGCAAAGGCTGTTCCCAGTGATTCCAACAGATGTCGTGTTTGCATTAATGTACAGTATATTGACTGGCAGCTGTGCACACACAGGATGTCCTCTGGAAGGTTCTGGAGAACAGAGCTGTGCTGCTCTCTGCTGGGGATGAGACTTACTCACCATTATCTGTCAACAGGATATTCTCCATCTATTAAAGAGGAGAAAGATTTAGGTAAAGTGAAAAAAAAACTAGGTTAGAGTTTATTTTCAGGTCGAAAAATATTGCATGCATAATATCATAGTTAATGATCTGTTAATAGCAAAATGGTCATCCTTAAGTTCCTGGGCTATTTCTTATTATATTTTAATAATATTATTTATTTATTCATACTCTAATATTGTACAAATTAAATATTATCATAAAATCTATTAAACTCCCTCTTGTCAGCATTCATTCTCATTTAAAATTGAACAAAAAAAGAGACAATTTCTCTGCTCATTTACCTTCACATCTCTGTGGATGATCCCAAAGTCATGAAGGAAACCTAAAGAAGCGCAAGTGAAAAATAACTCTGAAAACTAAAACAATGAATTTGATACCTTGTGTGACAGAACTGTGCCACTTCTTTGCCTCTCTGGAAAATCCCTGTGCGAGTTCATCTAATTTTAATTACTGTATTATTATAATTACCATCTTTTTTTTCCTTTTTTTTTACGATTAATCTCTGTCAACTCACTCTGACCCAGTAAAGACATTTTGCAGAAGAATGTGATGATTCTCAGGAGCTCTGGACATCTTACCATTGCAGTTTACTCACCCAGGGCACATCCCAGTTCTGCTGCAAACACTCGTACAGTGTCCTCTGGAAAGTGACCGTTCATCTGCCAGTAGGTGTAGAGGTCTCCGGTGCTGCAGTAGTCACACACTGCAGATGGTGGAATAACATTACACACACACTTCAGTCATACAAATGTGAGGAGTGACGGGGTTGTAAAGATTTGTGGGGTGCGGTATTGGGAATCAAGCTGGGGAAGTGTCATCTAGAAGTGAGGACAGTGTAAGGTTGTGTTCACTGAGTGATAGTAGCTGTGTGTGCAGAGGAACACGGGTATGAAGAGGCTTTATGCCTTTCCTACACGTTTATGCCTTCAAAGATGTGAATGACTGAGGATGAATTGTTTACATGAGGCAGCAATGGCCTCTCATTTCTATTTGACACATGCAGTCTTGTTGAGCTGCTGGAGTATTCAACATCTGGACCCGGGGCTAACTTGTTCTCTTTTCACAGGGGGTGGGGAAGCAAACAAACTGGGTCACACTTTCTGAGTCAGTGACTGATTTGAAAAAAAAAAAAAAAGGGTCAAAGCTCTGGAGAAGAGGAGGAGAGGGAGAAGCAGCTACAGGATGCACAGGCGGTGGTGGGCCAGGTGGGGTGGGGCTGCAAGGTTGAGGGAGTTTGGAAAAGTTTGGATATGTATTTAATATTCAGACAAACAGGACCCAGCACCTGACTTTCTTCACTTGTTTATTGTTTGTTTGACGTAGGTGTTGGTTGCGGTGTCACCAGTGTGGAGGTGAGAGAAGGTGGAGTGAGGGTTTTTGGATAGTGGATTCGGGTTGGATCGGGTTGCTAGTCTCTATCTGACTCACTAATGTAGATATGGCGCTGTGTCTGCCAGCAGTCCTGGAGGTCATGGACAAATGGGTGGTGGACCTGACGCTGTAGGCAAAGGTCAAAGGTCAACCTGAAAGCTTTTAATTTAGACCAGTGTTTAAAGAGAGGGTCACTATTCTTAAATCTTTGTTTCGTTGAGTCGTCATTAAAAGCTAATGTAAGACATGATAGCACAAGTATTAAAACCCCTACTTTAAGACAAACTATTCTTACTGTTTTCATTTCTGCATGACCTGCAGTATATTTGTTGTCTATACATGTTTTTATACTTGTGTTATAGAAACACATAGATTTCTCCCGAGCAAATATAATCATGCTATTTTATTTACTTTTACTGTAGAATGGAGAGCCCCTCGCCCTATCAGCGTGGAAGGTTTTAAGGGATTGCAACATCCAGTCCTATTGTTGTATTACATTTACTTGGGAATTTGAACAAAAATAAGTCATTGACATAGCTGGCTATAATATGGATTTTTTGGTGAAGGGGCTCAGAGCCTTAAAACATCAGATCAATTATGGTGTTGCATTCCATGTTATGTCACTTCAAAGACATATATTAGATTAACATGCACAACAAATTATAATCTACTTCCAGACCTCTGAATTTCCAGTTGTTCACAGCTTCTTTGGATCCTGCTCTGAGTTACCCACCTGGACTATAACTTCTTCTTTCGACTGCTCCAATACGCCAAGTCTCAGAATCTCTGATTTAGGTATAACCTGTCAAATAATAAAAAGAATATTAAGAATTTAAGTACAATTATCAGTTAGAATGCATATTAAATAATATAAGTGTCTAAAGATCAGTCAGTCACAACTGAAAGTTCTTTACAAAGTTCACTGGTTGTAAATAAAATCAAACTTCACAAGATGGTTTTATCACAGGTTATCACAGATGGTTTTGTTGTAACTGAACTGACTCGTGAGATAAAACCAAACAACTCACTTTAACAGCATATGTTCTCTGTTTGGCTTTGTCCTTCACTTTAAGGATGGGTCCAAATGAACCTCTGGCGATGTAACCCAAAACCTGATTTAGCCACAGTTAGAAGACAACAAAACAATACTGATTATGAGACAACATTAGAGACATGGCTGTGACCAAGGCAGAGGTAAAAGTGTATCAGCAGATGAGAACATTTTCTACCTGAAAGTGTTCGTGTCCAGGCACAGTTCTGTGGGGGAACTCGGGCAGAAACATGGAAATGAACCCTGGGAGGCTCCACTCGGCTCTCAGCTTGTCCGGGCCGACCCCTGCCAACCTCAGGACATGTTCTGGGATGTCCGGGGGCTTGCCTTGGAGCATTCGACGCTGCCCCAGACGTAGGGCGGGCGGGGCCAGGCGGCAGAGGCCAGCGGGCAGAGACAGACCCATACTGGACAGGAATCCACGCCATCCTGATGAGAAGTGCTCCTCCTCCTGCTCCTCAGCAGGCCTCTGCAGGAGACGACCCCAGACAGCCATTACAGGGAAACGGGGCGTAAAGCTCAGTGTTAGTTCTCATTGTTAGATCTACGAAGAAATTTTGTAAGAAACAATTTTATATCTAAAACTATTAATCTGTTTATTTTAATAAATATTAATGCGTTTGAGTAACACTGGTTCTATATTTAATTACTGATCAAGCAGATGACTTAGACTTAGACTTCCTTTATTGTCATTACACAGACACACACAATGAATCTGGTAATGAAATGTCAGAGATTGGCAACTGATAACCCAAATAAATATGGAAAATACAAAAGTGCAAGATTGCTGAAGTGAATCCAAAGCCATAAGTTGGACATTGAATCTCATAGTTAAGTCAAATGTCATATGAAAACACAGAAAGCTGAAGAAAAAGGGATTTTTTCCCCCCATCAAAACATATAGTTTATTTAACATGAAAACACCTGTCTACAACCACCTTATATATCAAACTCTGTGGGTTTTACTGGTGGATGAATACAACAGAGGAGGACAGTGCTTTCGTGTTCACTCTCAACATCAAAATGGGACACATCTGATGATGCAGAAAAGCTGAGAAACTGCATTTACCTTAATTATATATATATATATATATATATATATATGTATATATACACACATATATATAAATCTCTCTCTCTCTCTCTCTCTCTCTCTATATATATATATATATATATGTGTGTGTGTGTGTATATATGATGAGTGCTTTTGGCTTTTTCCCTTCCGGGGACGCCACAGCATATTTGATTTATTTTTTTTAACGTCAGATGCCCTTCCTGACAAAACCCTTTTATTTATGAGACATCAATGAGACATTGAGGCTACAGTTGTAGGCAGCAGCATGAAGGACCCACACTGGGCGCTCATCCTGGTAATCAAACCCAGGTCCCCTGTCTACCAGCCCGGTTCCTTACCAACTGAACTGTCCAGACCGAGCTACATATATATATATGAGCTATATACAACTTAGCTATATATATATATATATATATGTGTGTGTGTGTGTGTGTGTGTGTGTGTGTGTAGGTAGGATTAGCAATTGTAAAGGTATTATACATTTTAAACTAGTAAATACATTTCATTTATGGTGTCTGTTCAGGTCTTGCTTTTATCGGACATGAAACTAGTTCATTAGTCAATTAATCGGCAATGAAAATGACTGCTAATTGCTACGCTGTTTACATCTTAAAAATCGTAATGTGTAGAATAGTTCACCACTGCCACTGTTCAACACATTCAAACCAACTCCTGAAACACTGATAACCTGGTGGACAACACACAAAATCCTACTTCTATTGTAAGAGTATTTAGAACAGGTTTTACGCAAGTCCAAATGTCATCATCTATTGAGACAGGCATGCTGTGCTAAAAGCGACGTTTATGTTTTATTTGACCTTTTGGAAGTTCATGGCTAAGAAAACTATGAGGCAATAGAGCTGATACAAGTCAAGTAGCACAAAAGAATGACTTATTTCCTATTTAAACAAGAAATGTTGCCTAAATATTGCTTCATAACCACACACTGAGGAGCTGCTCAGTGCACACAGAGATTTCCTGTTTTCTTCATGTGGAAATGTTTATAAAACAATAGATATGCACTCTTTCAAAGCCCTAATTTATCAACGTGCCTGTTTATTTCAGCTACAGTTTCCCTGTACAGTCACTGGGTCACAGAGATACCCACCCCCCTCCCCCTTCCTTCCTCTGCCGGGGCTGATGCTCTGTGGTGCAAGATGCGTGTAATCAACCATGCAAGATGTTATTATCAACAGAGTCTAATTCGGGTCCACAATATGTCACTCAACTGAAATAGCAACTGCCAACATCCGCCTGGCAACTGACAGGGCACTACGATTTGATGTGGACATTGCTCGACCGATGCAAGGATGTTTCTACCCCCCCACCACCCCCCCCTCCCAAGACACAAAAACTTTCATGTCTTTATCTGGGGAAATTTTGCGTTTAAACTACTTAAATAAAAGCACTTTATAAGGCATTTTTAGTGACACGTGCTGGATTTGTTGTAAAATGTACTTCCGTCCACAGGTTCCAACGTGATGACTGGCACCGGAGTCACTGCCGGAGATTTCGAGGCAAATCACCATGGAAACGGGGAACCCCCCCTCCAATCATGCGTCACACCTTTGCAACCTGGAGTTGGTCTTAACTCACCTTCCTGTTTTTACTGCCGTCGGCCCCCATCTGTGTGACAGGACATCAGAGCTGTAACCTCATCCTCATCCGCACACCGACTCACATTGTACCGCACGCCTCCGCGGCAACCTTTCCCACCCGCACGCACGGCACGGCGAGCAAGTCAAAGGGTTAAACAAGATGAGCGCTCACTAAAAGTGTACTCTGGCGATAAGCAACAGACAAACGGCTGCAAAATGTGATAGATATGGCGACAAAAAACAAGTTAATCCCGGGTATAGACAACGTCAGCGCAAACACGCCCACATCTTTGACCATCCAATGGGACAAGAACCTGATGGTTTTCAGCGCCCCCTGCTGGTCACAGTCTCTGAGGGAAGCGGCGATCGATTCTGTTAAGTGACATTTTTGAAACCATTAAATAGCGGTTCACTACATCAATAAAACAAAATAAAAAATAAATCAACCTGTAAAGAGTCCGGATCTCCAATTCTGCACTTACCCCTGCTCTATAAATACATAATTTCTATCGCCTTTAAAGAGCAATAATACCCTTAGGGAAGCTTGAAAAGATAAATGTACATGTTATGATTTGCAAAGAGGGTAACAGTGCTGATGCTAATGCAGAGAAATATGCAACTGGACAGAAATAACCTGAGAGGGGAGTCCTAATGGAGTCACAAACCAATAAGGTAAATGGATCACAACAAACTGAACATTATTGGTGCCTTCACGTAAACCATTTGACCGTAATTGTAAACTACAAAAAGAGACCACAACTTATGGACAGCTCAAGTGCCTTTTATTTGGGACTTGGAACATAAAAAGCAAACAGTGCCATTGAAACATTTTACTTTCACATATCACTTTGTCAACCAATGTGTAGCCGTTTCTACAAAATAAACCAAACTGTTGAGCTTTAAATAAACACGTAGAAAAGGGTATGTGGATCCAAGTGGATGCGTTGAGGGTTAAGGGACCATTAGCTGGACACCATCACATTCAGTCATCCTCATCAAAGTCCTTCCTGTCCTGGGGAGGTTTAGGTCCCCCTGCTGGTTTGGCCATGATGATCTTTGGAAGAAAAAAAAAAAGAAAAAACAGACAACAGTAAGCCTCTTGACAGGCTGGAAATGAGAACTAAGATCCCTAAGGCAGACTGAGGACTCTGAGGCAGGACCAGAGGATTATCTACTCTGAGACTACAGCAATCTAGCTAAGACAGCATTTACTACAAAAAATAAGTAAAATTACTGAGTTTCAACACATGTCCTCAGTGGTCACCACTATGTTGTAATGCCCTTCAGCTTAAAAACCCAGGGAATACAAAGAGTTGGGCCAAAACGCTAGTGTGTCTTATCAACGGACCACTATTCACTGTCTCCACAGAAAATACCAGAAGCCATTTATGTTGGTGTATTATTTATAAACACCTAAGGAAATGTGGCAGCGATGCAATTTGTAGGCTGATATGAATGCAATATTCATAAAGATTAAAATACATTATGGCACATGAAAATATCAAAAGGCCTTCTCGATTTTAACTTCAGGAAAAACCTTCCAATGATTCAAAATTTAACTATAATGCTCAAGCAAAAACAAGTGGAACCGTGATGGCAAACACTTCAGGAAGTACAGCTACTTCAGCTTCTAGAGTGAGGCATTTCATTGCACTCCAGTTGTTCAGTTACTTTAATACTTTTACATGCAATATTCAGTACTTGCCTGATGTCACCTGTAAGGAAAAGGTTCATGAGTGCATGCAGCATGCAACCACACCATGTCAGGTTTGTGCAGATTCAAACTGATAAAGTGATTCAGTCTGTTGTGAGTGGCACATTTATTAAAAACAAAGAGACTTTAGAATAGCATCATTCTGAATCGGTCAGTTTTACCATGTCTCAATGTGGACTCGTATATCACACCAGTGTTAGTAGTGACAGGCAGAACAACAGGTTCAGACATCAGTCTCTTAAGAGCGAGTGAGAACATAGGTGCAGGGTTTTTAAAGTTAAAACCACACACACATTCAGGAACCTACTGACGGACAGAGAGGATCTATTGCCTTCGCCATCTAATGATGAGTTTCAAAACTATCAGGCTCTTCATCCCAGCCGTCTTTGTCCCAGTGTCCTCTCTGCTTGGGAGCTTTGGGTCCCCCTGCAGCTTTAGCCATGATGATCTGGATTGCACATACAGTATACACACAAGCTAACACCATCTATCTCAAGGCTTAGGGGCTCCTGCGATACACCATGTGATTTCTGGTGCTCTGGTTCTCAGTCAATAAAATAATTAAAAATGTACAGATAGATGCTGTGAATGACCATTGGATCATGAGCAGAGAGACAATGGCTGATGACAATCTGACATGACCGTTAAAAAATGGTAAAATTAATGAAGATGATACAGTGCCATAAAAGGACTACCAAATGAAACATTAGAATGAACATTACAGATTTCTGTTGAACATTGTTAGATGTTTTCGATATATTACACAAAATGTTTTTAAAAATGAATAGTAGTAATATGTTGAACCAAAAATCAATTTTTGCCTCAACATATTTATGACAAATGTTGACTCATCAGCTACATCAACTGTAGATAGCGCTTTCTAATTTGTGGCTTGCTTTTGATTACTTATGGAGTTGTACGTTTCACTGTTATGTGTTGGGGTACAGACCTGATCAACCCTCAGGACTGTGATGGCAGAGTTTGTGGCTAGTTTGATGCCCCAGTATTTGACCAGGTAAGGGTCCATAATGCCAGCTTCAAGCATGTCCTTCACTGTGGGGCTATCTCCCTAAAACAAACAAATAAAAAAATCCACCACCACAGTCAGGTCATGAAGATACAAACATAAGAATATGCACACCTGTCAAAGCATTACAACACAAATATGCCACACATACACACCTCTATATCAAAGCCCATGTTTTTGTGTCCCTCGTGATGCGCAGCGTACATTTTGGAGATCAGCTCATTTGCTTTCACACCAGAGTTCTCAGCCAGAGCTCGTGGCAGTGCTTCAAAGGCTTCTGCAAACTTTTTGATGGCATACTGTTCCAAACCCGGGCAGGACTGTAGAGAGAAAAAGAATAAAGTCACTTCAGCTGGAAAATAAAACCATTAAGGCAATGAAATTGCCTCTAGAAACCAGCGTACCTCTCCATATGATGTGATCTGTTTTGCCAGCTCAATTTCAGTGGCTCCAGCTCCGGGCACTAGTCGCTTGTCCTGAAGAAGAGGAATTAAAGTGAAAATGTTGTGGAAAACATACAGTACAATTTTTAAAAAAAAGAGTAGTATAATTAAACAGTCAAAACTAAACACGGATGAATGGTCAGTGACTGCAATATAACATCTACTGTAGACAACACAAAACACAACCGAGATATTTTGAGGGACATCAACAATAATGATTTGTTGAAAACAAACTTGACTGACATTGATTTTGACTTACCCTGACCAGAACCTTGAAGGTGTTGACTCCATCATCTACAGCCCTCTCGATGTCATCCATCAGGTTGTCGGTGGAGCCTCTGATAACCACAGTTGAAATGGCACCGTCTTCTTTTTCTGTTTCAACAACACAGACCAATTGTATTTTGAGATTTTCAAGAGTTCACCTTCAAACTGACCTGATGAATTTAAAATTGAAACAGTGATTTCAATAGTTTACCATGTTTGAAGACCACCACCTGGGTGTCTCCCACCTCTGTCAGGTACACACTATTACAGTGGCCCATCTCTTCAGGAGTTGGTGCAGTCTACAACAGAACAAAATTTGAAAACATGATAACATGGTCTTTAATATTTTGCTGCTGCTGCAAAGACATTTGTCAGTACTCACCATCCTGGGGAGAGCTACAGCTCCAACAGTCTTGCACAATCTCCTTAAGTCCCATTTACTGTTGAGCCTGAAGGAGGAAAAGCCAGCTGTGTTAAGAAGTACCTTATATTATCCTAAAACATCAAAGCAATTTCATAACGTCCTTAATCTAAGATGTTGTCAAATATATTGTATTTAGTCATTACTTATATCACAAAAAATAATGCTCCCTCTATGGCATCCTTATTTGTGTTTAACCACCAGACTCTCTGTCTTACCTGACCACCATGAGCTTGTACTTGTTGGCATAGTGCAGTGCCATGTCGGCCACTTTCCCTCCAGTCACCACCACATTGGCTCCAGCCTCTTTGATGGCCTTAACCTGAGACTCCATCATATCTTCCTCTCCCTTGCTGAAGTCCATGAGCTCCTTTGCATTGTTTATCAATACTGTGCCCTTTTTT
>JAPTHA010000007.1:16125051-16139807 GCA_029814585.1 Gymnapogon annona
CTATGACATTTTGTTACCAGATTCATTGTGTGTGTCTGTGTAATGACAATAAAGGAAGTCTAAGTCTAAGTCTAAAATGTGAAACATTGTATTGTATATCTTGTAGTGATGAGTACACTTGTAAACAAACTGGTGTCAGTAAAATCTATTTTCTCTGCAGGTTTCTTCTTACAACTGTTTTATATGTTGTAGTTGTGAAATGAGCAATAATATTATAAGAATGTCTTCGATTCTGTTCTTGATTAAAATGCAGAGATGGTCAGTAATAAAGCCTGATTGAAAATATATATTCACATTGAGAACACTGATGAATTATATTATAAGAATATACAGAAAAAAATAATTCACAAGCCACCTCTAAATCTTATGTGCTATTAGCAGATCCATGGTGCAAGTAAAATGGATGCAGCAAGTATTTTCATATTCACAAACCCTCTGGCTGTCAGTTGGTCAGCAGCCTACGATCCCAACCTGTCGCCGAACAACCCCCAACTGTCAGTTAAACCGGCATCCTGTTTTCCCTCCGCCACCTGCTTCCGCCGTAACCGCCATTACCCGTGTCAGACCACTAGTCACAGGGACGACGGCGTCAACATTGAGGGCTATAACAAGGCCCCGCTGGAGATGACACGCAGTCAGTCAGATCGTAGGCGCACATCACTGGGCAGCATCCCCGTTTCCCTTGGAGACCTGACACGACCTGCGCCCCCTTCTGAATCCGCAAGCCCACACCAAGGACTCGTCTCTCTACCCGGACCGGTAAGCCCTGCCTCAGTGAGCCGTCTGCCTGTCTGCACCCGTAAGGTCCACATCTGTCAGGACAACATGAGAAGACGCCTAGCTTCAAGCCCCCTGCTCACACACTCAGTCTGCCTCTCCCCGTTCCCCTCTGAACCCTAATTAAAGACTGTTAAACGTGACGCATCTGTGTCCATTCCTGTCTGTTCTGGGTGCCCTCTGTCCGAGCTATGACATTCATATAACAGTTATGTCAATTACCAATTTTTTTATATTGCCAAATCTTAGACATGTATAAGAAAATATAAAACAAAAAGGAAAAAAATGTAGAGCTCACACATGAACTCAAGCATAAGAATAAAATATTTTCTTCATATATATTAAATGAGACGAAAAAGGCTTCTTGTCTGTTTAATTTTGTAATTGGTCACACATTTTTATTTGTAGTGATGCACCGAATACTCATTTATTCTTGAGTGAGTTTCACCAGTGGTTAAAATGTGATAAAAATCTGATAAATGTTTGATTTTTGAATATTCTACTAAGTCAACAACATCACATGTTCAAAAGTTTGAAAGCAGTGGCCCAATACATCTTCTGTTAAAGTAAAAACAAGAGCGTTTTTGTTGTCAAAGATTACAGACTTTAATGTATAGATATGCATTTTCACAGTTACACAATTTCCCTTCTGTAGAGAATGTGGTACCAAGCAATGACATAGTAGTTATGACAAGTCTTTTTTTCTGCGTGCTCAGTATAGTAATAAACTGCTGGATATGGCTTTATAATGATCAGCTAATGAGCCATCGCATGTCCCTCCTCACATTATTAGGTGATTCATGTGAACAGGACTGGAACACAGATATTTCAGGTGCCCGAGTTCACAATATATATGTATAAAAAGTTAAATCCCATTTCAATAGTACTTGTATAAAACATCCCCTTTCGTAGAAAATAAATTTTACACATACAGCTTGACTTGATTAAAATCATATTTTAGAGTGAATGGCATATGTTAGTAACATCATTGCATACATGTATAAAGTATAAGGAACTGTCTCTCCCTTCGTCAATGAACTTAGTGTTAGTAATGTAGATACAATTTTGGTTTTGTGCAGATTTTCAATTTAGGTATAATAAAAGAAATGTAGAAAACCATTTAAATGCGAAGTGACAATACAAACTAGTGTTAGTATTGCTGAAAATGTAATTAGGACATTTGGTCGTAGCAGCTACAGGTATAAAATAACCACAATACAGATATCCCTTTGGTAGCTACGGGGGGGTATTTCATCCACAACTAGCTAACCTGAGACATGTAAACACACAAAAAGTATTTGGACTCCTAAATACAGTATAGGTAGAAAAGAACAAGTGTCAATGTAACAGTCTCCTTACACCTAGAAGTACAAGTAACAGTGACACCAGAGTAACAATAAATGTGGAACATGGCTACAAAGGTCCTGTTTTTCAAAACACACACGTATGTACTTCATTTGGGTTGGCGGATAGTGTCCACAGCTGTGTGTGCCCAACCTCCAACTGTGTTTGAGAAATTCACTGCTCGACGCCTGAGATTTGAGCGACAGAGTTTACCACTGGGGTCCAACTTTCTCATCATCGTTCCTCCAAAACGCTGCTTTGTACTGTCTCTGTTGCTGCAAAAAAAGAAGTCAGACAGACAGTATTGAGAGCTTAAAAGGGGGAGGTAAGGGAGATTATATCAAGACTAGGGTCAAGAGGTGTCACTGAGTGGATTTTATATCGGATTTATTAGGTTGGTGACTTTTATTAATAAGCATAAACACTGTCATTTGTCTTGTGCACAAGTACATACTAGAACTGTAACTATGGATTTAAGTAGGTGTCTGGGCCACTACTATTAAGCTCTAGATGGTTTTAGAATTCTCCATTTCACATATCCCCTTAATATTTTTTAATCAGTCACTGAACGTAATTTTTGCATGTGGATAAACAAAATTGCTATTTTAGGTCATAGTTTAAATGAAAAAAGTAGTTTTTGCTTAAAAAAAGTAACCACAGTGACTTCTGCAGAGTATCCGAAAATACGGATACAATCATTTCATAAGTGTTGGTGCAATTCAGATTCTTGCAGACAGATTTGGAAATATGACTGAAAGAGAAAAAGAAGTTAATTTTTCATTCAGGGGCCAGTTAAGAGAGGGAAAGACAGTGTGACTGATAGAAAAGAACAGTGAAAAATGCGAGTTATTCGCTGGTTATAATGGGTCAGTGGCTGTAAGGAACGGCACAATGTCATGCACACATTAGTCCGTGCATCTGCATATAAACGACAGGCAACACGGTAGTTTTATCATGCACTTTCATGTCACAAATTGATCAAAGCTCAAGCCATGTTCTCTAGTTTTGCATTTTTTTTAAGGATCATATCTGAAATGTCAAATTTACCTTCTTCCCTTATTCCATTAGAGAATAGCTGAACCGCCTGTTACAGATGGAAGACAAACTCATGTATAAGTTATCAGACATTGAGCCGTACACAGAATGAGTTTTCCTGTGTAACTCAGATAAAATACGTGGTCACTGATGGTGCTGGGCAGTTTATCTAATCCTGGTGCAGACCACGATCCAACAATTTGAACGTGAACACAAGGAAATGATGCAAAAAGGCACGTATTACTCAAATGCATATTTGTCATTTCTCCAGGCTTCGATTCTCACACCCATACTTTCTGCCCCTCTTGTGTCCCCTTGACTCCCTCCTTGTCGAATACCATAAACAGAGATCTAGTTTAAACCGAGGCGGGAGGAATGTATGTGGGGGAGGGGGGAGGAAGTCTGGAGACCGACAAGCTGCACCACAGACTGGGATTCTTTTGGTGAGTGCTTGAGGAGGAGGGAGGCAGTCATGTGCACCTTCTCTATCCAGAACGTTTGAATGAAAATGAATACAATGCATGAACTCTTCTTTGACTCAAATGCACTGATCCTTACATTTGAAAAAAACTTTTGTTTTTGACATGTACAAAAAAAGTTATAAAGACTAAATTTTGAAGTAAATTGTAAGTGACGCTGATTGTAATAATTTTGTGAACAGGGGAGGTTATTACCTGTCGTCTCTGCCGATTAGCTCATCAAAAGCTTTGGACAGATGTTTGAGTTTCCTCAATCCAGTAGAGACAGACTCCAGATCTTTGTCAAACTTTCTGTAATAGCAGAGAGGGGAAAAAACGAAAGCAGAGTAAAAGAAGTGGCACAGATAAGTGAATATTTGTGTGGTATGATGTTTTCGCAGTCTAAGACCATTTACAAGTATTTCCATCCAATATTACCAAGTGAGCATCTGAATCACATAAACTATTAACTTACTGTTTCTGAGTGTTGGGGGATGCAAACGGACTCCGTAAAGCAGCCATGCGGACGAGCTGCCTCCTGCCTCCTCCAGTTTTCACCCCCCGTACGCTTGCGTCAGGGGTCTTCCTTACTCTCGACCCTGGGGTGCGTCCTGGTGTACCTGCTGCTCTTGGGGTGTGTCTGGGTGTTGGAGGTCTGCGGGGTGTACGTTTTGGGGTACGAGATGTTGAGGCAACAGGTTCATCCAAATTACATGTACGCCCCGGAGTTACAACCAAACAATCCTCACGTGAAAACTCCCTGTTCCTCTGAAATCTCTGGGTGGGGAATGATAAAAGAGCAACAAAAGAACACACAGGCTTGTTCAGTAAAGCATATTTATAAAACTAACTCACAAGCCTTTTAGCATAAATTTACATACCTGATAGACTCCAGTGATAGAGTTCCGTGCACTGCGGGTAAGTTTGCGGACTGTGCTGGGTTTTGGT
This sequence comes from Gymnapogon annona, assembly GCA_029814585.1. Lineage (NCBI taxonomy): Eukaryota > Metazoa > Chordata > Actinopteri > Kurtiformes > Apogonidae > Gymnapogon > Gymnapogon annona. The sequence goes on from JAPTHA010000007.1 coordinate 16,129,614, forward strand.
TGCTCCTGATTTTCCCAGGTTGGATTTTCAGGAAGGGAGTTAGTTTGGATTGATCGAAGTGGGAGACGCTTCCGCAAAGACATACGCAGACTATTGAGAGATGACGAGGAACGGAGCTTACGGAAACGGTCAGGGGCTTCCGGGGAGCTGTCTGGTCCATCAGACTCATCCAGGACTGTATGTGCCCGCCACACTCCTACCACAGCTTTACCAACCCCATCCATCACTGAAGATGCCATAATGAACTGACAGGATGAGGGGAAGACAGAGCATTGAAGTTTGTGTTAGAGCAGTTTAACTTTTAGTAAGTACTTACAGTACATTTTGGCTCCTCGTATCCCTTCACAAAGAAACAAAGAGCCCCAGCTGGATGATAGTACTTGTGATCTATTGTTACTATTTTAACTACTTGAGCACCCTGTCAGCAACAATTGTGAGCATTGACCAACCATTTAAATTATTCATGAAGCAAGGACAATAAGGAAATTCACAATTTTCCACTTTCTCCTCGTTGATGTCACAAACTGAAATCAAAGCCATGCTTTTGAAAAACGCAAATGCCAGTTGACAGTACTGATAATCAGATCACCAAATTACGATTACTTTTGGCATGGATGATAAATAATTTGATAATTTTCATAGAAACATAGTTCACTTGAAGTGTTGTATTCATTAGTAGGGTATTACGATCCGAGAAGCCGTTATTCCAGAAGAGAAACAGTATCAAAATGAAACAGCAAAGACAAGGGGGGAGGTAAAAAAAAACCCGAATATGGCGCATAAATGCCTGTTAACGTCCATCACAATAGAGACCCGATAATCGTGTTAATGAAAGTCTGTGGCTATTGTTTGTCTGTGGCTATTGATCGGGATTTCTTTCTTGCAGAGAGCAAGTTTCTTTTTTTCCCTAACCCTAAACCTTTTTCAACCACTTTCTAATATAGCCAGGAAATAACATTGATTTATTACAAACGAAGAAATTATGTTACACTAATTCTAGTCTAAGGTGTTGATGAATTGGATCACAATAAAGAGGGAAGCCCATTTATTGTTAGCAATTCTATTGTAAAAAGCTAGCGACAAAACACTTTACATGGCGTCCTTTAAACTGAACAAAACTCACGTTACAAATCCAAGAAAGGATAAAATAAAGCTTCTTAAACATATGGAACCTGAACAGTCCTTTCAACTTACTTGAGCGTGTCGGTTGATAAAAAAAAAGGATCTCCTATCTTGCTGTTTGTTTCGCTCTCTGTTTGAATTTGGCGGTGGACAGCACACAGACAAACACCACGCCCTGCACGCAAAGTCGACGTGATGACGTCACCGCGTCACTTGAGTGGTAAATGTCGAATGGACCGAAAAAACAAACAAATAAATAAATAAATGAAATAGACTTAATCTTTAAATAAAAAAAAATATTTTGGATGCATCTCTTAATTGTATTGGATTGTTGCTTTTATTTCCTTTTATTTAAAAAAAAACTACACTCACGATAGTTTCATAACTGGATCTATCCTGATCACTCTTGTTCGGAGATTTTTCAAAGGAAAAAAAAATCACGCATGAATTCAACAACTCTTAATATGTCCCCGACTTGTTCTGAACACCCTTGGTAGTTCAGGGCATTCATTAAATCAGATAAAGGTTTTGAAAATTTAAGTCAATTTTCACAGTTTTTTGGGAAACATATATAAGTCCTTGGAGTTTTCATGCAACTGTTTATTTCCACAGATGCCATCTCTCAACATTATATCTATTACACATCAAAATATGAAGTTGCCTTGAACTTCTTCTGCAGGTTCATCCCCAAATTCTCCCATTATCCTCAATTACTGAGGCCCATTAAAAAAACAAAAGCTCCACTAAACATACTTATTGCCATTATGGTAACTTTCATTTAACAATTAGGCCTATAATTTCATTATGAGGTATTACATTTTATCTCTTCCAACTACATTTAAATTCGAAATTTGGGATTTAGACCAGCAGGTGTCACTACTAGTCTACATAATAAGTTATTTAAATGCAGGCCATTCAACCTTCGTCAATCCACTATTTCCATTTGGATTGATAATAAATATAGAAAATGACAGAGCAGGAATATCAGTAAAAGAGTTCCTAATATTTGAATTTAATCTTCTCATTTTTGAATATCAGCTAAACAGGTACAAATTTGGGGCATATGTATTAAATACCGGCTGTGTGGGAATGCCTGAATAGATTAAATTAATTAATTCATCTTCCAAACCCGCTAAATAAGGAATTTTAGTCTAAAGATTTCCTATGTGGAGTGGAGACCATCTTCCCCTCTTTTTAATTATCTACACTCTGTTTCATCCAATTACACTAACATCTCAGCTGGAATTAGACCATCTCGTGCCTTCTTGTTGAACGTGGTGTCCAAAATTCATTAGGTGTGTCACAGTTTTATGTGACAATATTGTGTCATTTTATTGGTAACACCATTTAGACCTTGATCTTTGTGAAGGCCAGTGGCAGGCTATGCTCTTTTGTCTCAATAAAGAGTAAATGTACAACATGATTTTAACAAACATTGATTCATTGCTGACTCAGGAGTTAAAGTTCAGTTGTGCGAGCTGGAGAAGGAACATTTTGACTACGGCATTTTTAAGAAACAAACACTTGTTTATATAGAACGTGTTTAAACAGAACAGAAGACAATACAACACAATATAGAATGGTCCTTAAAGGAGTGACAGACTCTTTTTGATAGGGAAAAAACTTTTGAAAATTTTCCCTCATTCAGGTGGTATCAAATATAAACAAAAGTTCTGTTATGTTTACTTACTACTATTGACTACAACTGTTTTTTGTGATAAAGATGGGTTCAAAGAGGCAAATTACTACAGTAGACAGGGAATTAAAATTTGTCTGATTTCTCAAAAGTTAAATACATTTTAGTATAAAATAGAAAAACATTTGAATCAGAATTTTCCTCTCAAACAAGAAAAGCAATCTTCATAGTTTTTCTCCTCTGATAACGTAGAGGCAAATCTTTCAGTGAAGGCTCACTTGCAGCACTGTCAAAAGAGAAATGAAGTGTAGCAGGTTAGTTGGGTCAAATTTTTGCACTAGACGACGCTGAATTACATGCACATGTTATTCACATCACTCTACCTTTGCGATTTTGTTCCAGCGTGAAAGAATGGCAAGAAGTGTGGTGAGGCAAACCACCACGAGTCCTGCGATCATGGGCATCAATGGGAACTTCATGGTCTTTTCTACAAATAAACACAAGGCCATCAACTGTGATTATTCTCTAAAAAAAATAGTGTCATAATAAGATTCCCCCCCAAAACACATCTGAACGGACCTGTTACAGTCACACGAAACACCTTCCTGTGTGTTCCATACATCGGAGACACGGCTGAGCACTCATACGTGGTTTCGTGCACGTTTTTGTCAGTGCTGTCACTCATTAGTCTGCTTGTAAAGGCCCCCGTGGATATTGTGAAACCACTTGTGAACAGATCCACGACACTTCCATTCACTTTCCAAACCACAGATGTGATGGGTGGATTGGCTTCGATGTCACACTGCAGAGTGAAAACAGACTCTTCTTTAATTGAAACATCCTCTGATCCTGACAATGGTGGTGGATCTGAAAGAAGAAGAAATGTGGAGAATGCTCAAGGAAACATACTTCAGAGTGATTTGTTTTTAACTTTTAAATAAACGCTTCTTGAACCAGGCCAACATTTTACTAAAGCAGTAAAGTTGTGGTTTTCTGCAGATATTTATATTGTATGGGGTGAAAAGTTAAATTAATTTAAAATTTTGCCCCTATTATTTTAGAAACCTGCTGTTTTATCACCCTCTACCGACCTCTATTTCTGTTAAAAATTCAATAGTGACTCAAGTGGTATGTTTCCAGTTCCCAAAAGACAGCCTTTAACCCATAAAGACCCAAACTTCCACTGGCAATCAAAAGCATCTACTGATCTAAAACATATAATACCCATCGATCCTCAAATCCTATCAATACATGTAAATAATTTGTGCAAAATCCAGTTTGTCTTGTTTTGATGGTCATTATATATGAACCATTTGGACATTCAGAGGCTCTGTTGTTGCCATGGAAGCACCATCATCTTCTACAACATTGATTCACTGGTAAGACCCATGGAATTGAATCAGTGACAGTGATTGAGAATGCTTGGTTTTATATTCAGTTTATGATATAGTAACTGAATATAACTCACATTTTCTCTTCTGTGGTATAATATCCTTTGAATTGATACAGAACTTTCAAGAACATCTAAATTAAACACAGGAAATTAAATAAATGAATAGATTTAAAGTGAAAATTAAAAAATATTGAGGAACATCTAAATTAAACACAGGAAATTAAATAAATGAATATAGATTTAAAGTGAAAATTAAAAAATATTGAGGATAATATAATAAATGGTGATAAACCACTTAATAAAGGTTAATTAGAAAAAAAAACATTTGGGAACTTCCATAAAAGTAGCATTTATCTTTATGGTTTAATGTTTGATACCAATGGTATGGTATGGTTTTATTTGAGCAGGGACAGTGCACAACAGTTTATTAACCTGTAGACAGTGTTTAAATCATACACTGAATGGTTCTCAGAATAGTGGCTAATACAGAAAATAATATCTCCCGTTGTTAGACAAGAGTATTTTGATGCTGTCTTTGTAAAACAAAACCTTAAGAATAATTTCCAACAAAAAAAAAAAACTCCCCAAAAACTCTCAGCACATTTTGTCTCTGGAATGTGTTCCCTGTAATAAAATAAAAATAACACATTCATTCATCTTTATGGGTACTCACATGTGACATTCAGGGTGACAGAGGCTCTAATTGTAGAGTTTTTTCCCAGCTCGCAAGCGAATGTGACCCTGTTGTCCTCGTGGCTGACGGGTGCGATACACACTCTGCTGACACCCTTCTTATTGTCTTCCTTTAGGCTGATCAGAGCCTCATTCCTCCTCCAGACCAGTTCCTCATCAACGTCGTCCTCATACATGCAGACCAGAGACACCGTTTCCTCCAACTTTGTCTCTAAAATTCCTTCAGTGTTAACGGCATGACTGCCCTCAATTTTGACACCTTCTAGGAAAAAAATAGATTAAAGTCAGGCTTTGGTATATGAACTGAAATGTCGTCAGAATATGGAGAGAGGTGATTGGTGAAGGAGGTTTGGTAACTCACACACTTACCTGACGTATGTGTCGTGTAGTGGAGAAGCAAATTGAAAAGCAAGGGTACTGGCATCAACTTCATTTTATGCTTTTTTATAAAGCTAGAAGAAAGAGAAGTGGACATACTTTTTACTGTTTTTTTAAATTCTCACATAGTTAACTTCTACTTCTGGATCTACTAATGTAGATCTGCTAATATAGATCCAGATCTGTGTAATATAGAGGGAGGCAGCAGACACTTTTTAAAAGAATTTTAACCATGTTTTTTTTTATTATGATATTGTCATAATAATTGTATTATGTGAGCATTGTAAGGTTCATAGCTTATTTGCTTTTCAAGCATTATAATGACGTAAAAAAATTTCACTAGCGATTCATTGTTAGTTTGGGTGGTTTTCAGTGGGTGCAAGGAACACACTGTTCTGAGTTTCTGAAAGATAAAGGTGGATGACTGTGTGAAACTATTTGGATGTGTCTGTTAGTACCGTTTTTTCCACTGATGTTGGAAAGAAATATGTACATGAAACTATTCTTTGCAAGACTATGATTGTTTGGTCTAACTGTCCATGTAATGAACTGAATAAAGACAGTTATTAACCTTTATTTAATACATTATCTCCACTGGTAAAATTACATGGTTTACAGCACTCTAAGACAAGAAATAGGCTGAGAATAATAATTTCTGTTCTCAAAACTGACAAAATCCTAAAAGCATTGTTTTGGAGACTGTATTCATCTAGAGAAAAAGGTTGCAATTGTGGACTTTTTTTACTTGTGTTTTGGAAAAATACACTAAAATTGTAGAAAATTTGTGTTGTCTTTGTCTGGCAAAAGGACTATCATCACTGTGAGTCATTTAAGCTTTTTATGGGCTATTTCTGCCTTTAGACAAGGACTCAAAATGCTGTCATTGTTAAAACACCTACAATATTTTGTTCATGAAAGTCATCTGTCATATTGTCATTGGCATATTAAAAGGATTTTTGTTTCAAGAGTTGAGGACTTAGCATTAGTATAAGATAATTCTGGATTATCCATTAAATAAAGGATATATATAAATTAAATATAAAACACCCCATAAATTCAGAAATCCAAAGGTAAATGGAAGTTTTGCCTTTTCAGATGAAGAGAAAAGCTACGTACCAGTCTCTGCTTCAGTTTTTCTTTTGCCTTGTGTGGGAGTTTTCTTTCTGATGTTGCTTGTGTCTGAATATGCGGATGCGGAAGATCGTTCTTAAAAGCCCTTTTATATTTCACATGCAGATGAGATTTTTATAACTTCCGTCTTGTTACCAAATGACTGTCTCATCATTCCACCAGCCCTGTATTCTTCCCATAATGTCCAAACATAAAATAGTTTTTATTGACTCTTGTCATTTTACTGCCACTAAAACATCTTGGGTGCGGATATGAGGACAATAGATGTTTTACAAGTTTTTCACACCGAGAATTACTCAGCAATTAAATGAATTCACAGAACGATGGAGAAAACTGAGTTACGAATCAAACATTAATCAAAAGAAATCAACCATTTTCTAAACCACCTGAGCTCAAAAACATTGAAGTTATAATGTTAAACAAGTGTAATATTACCTTTGCTTCATATTTACCATTATGGGAACATGCAAATTAATTCCAAATTTACAAAACTATTTGATTTAATAATATTTTCAAATTTGTTATTTTCTTTGCATTTCTTTAGAAAACTCATGGTTAGTACAAAAAAGTATATGTTGTCAATACAGCGTATTTCGTGGATTTTATTCTATCAAATAACTTTGTGTTGACAATATATCAACTGCTTTCAAGAGATCAACAAAATTAGAGGAAAAGCGTTGCGATGGGGGGAACAAAGTAGCTCCAATGCACGGAAGTGAAGGGGAACATAGAACATTTATTAACCAAGGGGAAAACAACAAGAGATGACCAAAGCAAAGAACACTAAAGACACTACCAGACTAAAGACACTAACCAAATACAAAATCAAAAGACAAACCTGATACAAAAGCAAGAGACACGAGCCAGAGTCCAGACCCGAAGTCCAACTCAAACAAACAAGAACAGAAAAAGGAGCAGAGGAGTCCACGCTGCGTGATGTCTGCATCAGCCCCTTTATCCTCTCCTGAGTGCAGAATGCTGAGCAGCCACACAGCGTGGACAGGTGGAAAAGGTTAAAGTAATTGGGTTATCCCTTGAGGGAGAGGGAGTGGCCCAAGCCACTGCAGGGAAGAACTGTGACAGAACCCCTCTGACACAACGTCAGATGCAGGTGTGGTCCGCCGGCTCAAAGGCCTCATGGGCAGACTAGACTGATGGAACTGGACTCTGGCAGACCGGAAACACTAACTATTCAAAAGCGGGAGCAGACTTGGGGAACAAACGAGACAGCATGGGGAACGCACACTAGACAGAGTGGGGGAATGCATGGGCTTAATGAGGCTGAGACCCGGGTTTAGAGGGGCAGAGAAAGACAAGGGAACAGGGTGTAACCTAAAAGTAGGGGAACGTGAACTCGGAGCTGACAAAGAAAACACTGTTCAAAAGAAAAAGAAAAATCCCCATCACTTCGGTGGAGCTCTGTCTGTGGTTGGACTCCTTCTGTCTCAATGGGGGGGGGCAAATGTTTCCTTTACCTATTGTACGCTCATAATAAACTTACACAAACTAAATATTCAGTGATGTTATAAGATCGTATAATCAGTATACTATCACTGGATGGTGATGCTCTTTCAATTCACCAAATAACACTGGTTCTGTGGTCATCGTCATCACATTATGTGGATTAATTGGTTATTATTATGGGTAGTGTAATCAGTCTATTACGCTGCATGAGACAGGTGACTTGACAACAGAGACAAATAAATGTACAGCATATATCCTGTTTATAAAAAGTTGAGACATGGAGGACACTAGCTTGATATTGAGGTCAAGGGGCAGGTGCTCCAGCACCACTTGATGTCTATGTGTGTACGCCACTGAAGACAAAAATAAATGTATGCGTGTATACAAACTCAGAGAAATAACAAGAACAATACATACACAAAACAAGTAGTCAACCGTACGCATTAACATACAGACACACAACCAGACAATGAACATACAAACATAAATGCGACACAGAACAACCACATAAAAAACTACATTCATTTATACACACATACACACAAACCTGTAGTGGAACATACAGACACAAAAACAAATAACAAACATACAGGCACATTAACATACAAACACACAATCCTATGATAACCCTATAACCACAAAGTACCGAACAAACAAATTTCCCAGCTCTGGGATCAATAAAGTACTTCTATTCTATTCTATTCTATTCTATTCTATTCTATTCTACAAACAGATGGAAACAAAGATGCAACACAAACATACTGTATATAACAAACCCACATCCATATATACTTACACACATACACCCACAAAGAATAACCAAAGTGGAGAGACTTGAGTTCGGAAAGGCCATGGAGGAGGACTACCGGTCGGCCCCGAAGAAATTCTGGCAAGCCGTTCAGCACCTCAGGAGGGGGAAGCATTGCTCCACGAACAGGTGGTGGGGATCTGCTGACCTAAACTGGGGATGTCGTTGGGCGGTAAAAGGAATAGATTTCCTTCATCCTGCTGTTACACCTTCCACAGAGGAAGCAGAGGCTGGTTGCTCGGAGGTGGACTCAACTCAAGTTGAAGTCACCGAGGTGGTTGGAAAGCTCCTCGGTGACTTGGTCACTATGTCTCTCGGCTGGCTTGGGAACGTCTTGGGGTCCCTCTGGAAGAACTGGAGGAAGTGTCTGGGGACAGGGAGGTCTGGGCATCACTGCTTCGACTGCTGCCCCTGTGACCCGGCCCCGGATAAGTGGTGGAAAATGGATGGATGGATGACCAATGTGTTAATGTGTACTGTAGTTATGGGTCAAAGCCTTGGTAGCAACTCTTGGGAAGTTTTTGAACCGTATTCAATGCTGATCTTGTTTGTCAATGTACCTCAGATACACATTGAAAAAAAAGATAAGATAACACAAATCCTTTTATTACTATCGTGATAGGGAATGCATGCCGCACAGTGAAAGGATGGCAATTCTGTTTAAAGTAACAGTCAATCACAAAAAGTCAAAAAAATGTACGCATTATTTTAATATGCATAATATACAAAACATATATAAAGTATCACTCAAAAATTGTAATAGTAATACAATTTTAACAAATGGGAAAGTATACATAAAAGATCAAAAGTATTAATCAGTATTAATAAGTGTTGAGTGAAAATTATGAGAATAAAAAGTGTCACTTCTAAAACATTTGGTCACAAATGATGTAAAAATACAAAAATTACTGTAATACTTCAAAACTGGATCCACGTTATTTAGAATATTTGTACTGCATCACATCCCAATAGATCCTGTGTGGTCAGGTCAGATCAAGGAGCAGCAGTTGCAACAGTATATGAAGCAAATGCAGTTTTTTTGTTGTGCAACTGAGCAACGGATAACTTATTTAACGGTCAAACAATCAAACACACACGCGTGCACACACTTAATCGGTGCTCGTGACATTAATAAATTAACGTCAACAGTACATGTTTTATCAGGAACTCAAGATTATTGCCAGTGATGAAATCAGCACTGCCGCTCTGCAGGGTCATTCATTAACATAATATGAAGACAGTAAATCCAAATGTTACTTACGTGTGAAACTAGTATTCTGCATGTGTGTGTGTTGATTTATGCGACGACTACATGAGAAGGGTCAACAAGAGGCAGATAAAACACAAACATTATTTCTGTTGATAGAACAGTTTGTAGGTGTACTCCATTAAAACTCTGTATACTTGACACAAACAGGCATTCCTCATCAGATTACTACCCGGGCCACTAAGGCCACTAAGACCACACACACAGACACACACAGACACACACAAACACACACAGACACACACACACACACACACACACACACACACACACACACACACACACACACACACACACACACA
>JAPTHA010000007.1:16153407-16173092 GCA_029814585.1 Gymnapogon annona
ACACACACACACACACACACACACACACACACACACACACACACAGTGATGTGAAGCCTACTCTTAATTAACTTGCAATTACCTTCTCTTTCACCTGACTACAGTAACATTGTGGGAATTGTCTCAGAGAATCTCAATGTCTACACATTTCTACAACTCTTTGATGCACTTCTGGTATGTTGTTACAGAACAAACAAATGCCTTTGTCATGTTTTACGCTGAACTCTTATGTTGAAGAGTACAGTGAGCTGGTCGCTTGTTTTGTTAAATGAATGCTTCTCTTTTGTTTCGTGTGATATGTATATTTTCAGTGTGTCTGCTCAGGGATTCTTGTCGGGGCTGGGATGCAGAAAATTGCTGCCTTGTCCAACTTGGTGAGTTACTACTGCATAGGTCTGCCAGTGGGAATCGCTCTGATGTTTGCAGCACAGCTCAGAACATTAGGTAATGCTTTTATCCTTTTATATATATATTTTTGCAAACAAGACAGTTTATTAATGCCATTAATGCTGTTAATAAAAATCCTTGCTTTTCTTAGCTCTGTCCTCTTCACTTAAGAGACCGGAAATTTTATGGCTAGTTACAGATTCTTGATTGACATAAACATACAGTTAAAACAGATGTTTGCTGGAATTCACAGTGTCATGCAAGTAGTGATGCTGTCATGTCATGTTGTAGCCTGAAGTCACAGAAGGTAGTTGAGAGTGTACAACTCATCTTGTCTGTCATGTCTAGTCTGGGCTCTGACTTGTAAGTGTCAGCTAGGGATAATTCCCTCCCACCCAAACTAAATCCCCCTGTACCATTCGATCGCATTGCCAGTTCAGTCAGTGATTTGTCAACGCTGTTCAGCAGATCAGTGGAAATCAATTACCAGAGAAAGGCTAAAGCATAAAGTTCCTTTCACTACAAAGGCATTGTCACTATTATATGTACACTCTGTGACAGAATACCCACGAGCAGATTGACTAGATTTTCAAAATAAAAGATTTTATTTTGAGTTCTCAAAGAACATAGAACACTTACAATTATCAAATTCAACTGGACTAAATTTATACTAACAAAAAACGCTGTCAAAAAACACAGGAATAACTTTATCTTTAAGAAACCAAAAAACCCACAATGGGAAAATCATGAACTATAAATGAACACAAAATCACTCTTTCGAAGAAAACGATTAATCTATGACTAACAAGGAAGTAATCAACAAAAGGCGCTCTAAGAGGCTATATATAATCAATTTAAAAATAAAGAAATTCAGCAACAAGATCAAGTCTAGAAAATACAATGGCTAAACTAGAAATAATCTATTCTCACAAAAGGCTTGATGAATCAGGACAGGAACGGCAAGACGATGAGGTTCTCCAGACGAACACGACAGTCTGACAAAACGGGAATAAACGCAGACCTTATATACACAGGGAAAAAGGGCAGGTGAAAACACTTGGGAATGATTGAAGACAAGACACAGATGTGTAGGGATCGGGGGTGAAGCTGGAGACACACAACGATGCACACGGACAGGACAGGAACCTAACAAAATAAGAGCAGGAACGAATACACAACAGACAACTTGACAAACACAGAAACATGACAGTCACCCAGCTCAGGTCCTTAAGTCATAAAAAAAAAAAGGCTCAAATCTAATTATTAGGCTAAATGCCAGCTCCAGTGGTGCTAGTTATCCTCATTTTACTGTAATAAGAAATGTAAGTGTTTAATTTCAAACTTTTGGACTTAATCAGCTTGTTAAGCTGTTTGATGGAGAAACAATGCAGTCTTTTGAAAACCTGAGCTGAAAATACAATATACAACATTCACATTTTTTTTAGATTTCTCCAAGTAAGACATGTTTATTCCCAAAATGTCAAACCCCCAAATATGTCTTTTTTTTTTAGAAGAGATCCTAATGCAACAACTACCAGACAGATTTATCTGATGTATCTTTCAAACTTTGTATTCACAATTGGGCCACTCGACAGAAAGTACCAGAAAACAGTAGCAAACAGATCTGGGACAGGAGACTGATGATCAGATATGGAGATCTGCTGTAACAAATACACTGACAATGCAGATAGGGAAATACAATTCAAAATAATCCATAGATTGCATTGCACGCCACTGCTAAAGAGCAAGATAAGTACAATACCCCCCTTTGCATGAAATGTAATTCAGAAACTGGAACTTACATCCCTATGTTTTGGAATTGCTTAAAGATCCAGGGTTTCTGGGAAAAAGTGAAAAATAATATAATTAACCTGATTGGATATAATGAGGAGATGTCACCCACCCATTGTGTATTGGCAGCTGATGTAGCTAACACTAAAAATAAACATAATGCTAAGTTGATTGTTGACTGGGCGGCTCAGTTGGTAGAGCGCGTTGTCCAATGGTCGGCGGTTTAAATGGTCGGCGGTTCGAATCCTGGCGCCAACCTCTCGAAGTGTCCATGATCAAGACACTGAACCCTAAATTGCTCCCAGTGGCAGCAGATGCTCACTGGTGTGTAAATGTAACGGAAATGTAAAACGCTTTCAGTGTCTTAAATGTGTAGAAGAGTGATATATAAATTCAATCCATTGGACTACTGTTGTTTATAGCAGCTAATTAGTATGAGAAAACTTCAAAAATGACACATGTCCATGTTATATAGGAGTCCAAAAAAGTCAGGCAGAAAAAATGGGAAAAAAGTTACGGAGCTGTTTGACCTTTAATAATAATATATAATAATAATAATTTATAATATTTATATTACACCTATAGTATATATATTGTATAAATATTATACCTATAATACATATATTATATACAGTATGTCAGTTATTATATAGCGCCATGCCTGTGAGTAGCAGCGGTGCTGTTATGCTATGTGCATCTGTAAAATGTATACAATAAGTTATTGTACATCCTGCTGTCTTTAGTTTGTAATGATTGATTTTTTATTTTTATTTTTTCAGTTGGTAAGTTTTCATTTTCATTTCTATAGAAAGAAAAAAATGGTCTGTTTCTATAAAGTAAGTTATGATTGTATCCTATGGAACAAATGTATGGTCTGGCTGAGATCCTGCAAATAAAAGATTGTTTAAAAAATATTAATTCCAATAATTAAAAGAAAATTAGTAGGTGGATAAAATTTCTAATAAGTCCAAGGTTTTTGATTAAAAATATTACGTAAAACATAATAACATTTGCATATATATATTACGTGGTAAATAACTCCATTTAAAAGCAAAATGGTAGTGTGCCAACACAAGTGAGAAACTATCTCTATATTTAAGTCCAGGTTCATTAGCTTGCTCACAAACCCACTGGGCCCTTCTGCATCAGCCACTGCTTAATTTCCTTCCCCGCAGCCTGCCATTTACCCCCCACTGGACAGAAGTGCTTTGCTGTCCACTATAAGTATGCATGTGTTGATCAATGCATACCTGCACACTCAAGTGCACACACATCCGGCTCTAGTTCTGATCTTGTGAAATTTGTATTTTGTAACATCCATCATAATTAAGTCAGGGGAGCCGTGAGAAGCAATGCTTTTGACATTTACTAATCGTGCTATAAATATGAATGCTTGTGTCAACTGAAAACTGTGTATCTGTATATGTTTGTATGTGTGTGTGCTCTGTTAGGTTTATGGCTTGGCCTCCTCATATGTGTGACAATCCAGGTGTGTTTCTTCATTGTTCTAATCTTCAAACTCGACTGGAAGAAAGTTACGCAAAAGGTAGGGTGTTGTTATCTGTACTGAACACACACACACTTAAGACATTTCCTATAGGGATTAAAAGACATAATAGAATTGGGGTTATCACATGAAATACTGTTAAGTTTTTTTTTTTTTAATCTACCAAGAAAAAGTCCTCTCAGGCATCTGGAATTTTATTTTCGTCCCAGTTTTTCAATTAAATACGAATCAATAAACATTTTTTTTATTTAAATAAATAAATAAATATATATATCAACAGCTGAATTTACACACAGCTTTTTTAAAATGAAGGTTTATTTGAACACGATAAAAACAAAAAAAGACCAAAATATTAAAAATAAAAAATAAAAATAAGAACAATTTGCTTCCACATATATATATATATATATATATATACACACACACAATATATATGTGTATGTGTGTGTATATACCCCTGCATTACATTCCATGTCCATCCCTCCTCCCCAAAAACAACACACACCGCCATCAGCAACAACAATCCACCTAGCACATTATCACAATGAAAAGACACAAAGCAAACAACAAACCCACGAAAAGAATCAACTTATACTGAACATAAATATATACACACAGTAACATTTATGTTGAACCGCTACAGATAACACAATGAAATGAAATGACTCACATTTTCATCTCATCCCTGTGTCCCCCCAAAATCTGACACTTATATTCTATTTTGAATTGTGTTAGGTTGCGACATCTTTTTAACTGGTCGTCCATACTGTTCCGTAGTTTTACACCACAGAATGAAATACAAAATCTTTTAATGTGTGTACAAATTTTATTCATTTTAGAATGATCGTTCCCTCGTAATTGATAACATCCCTCTCGTCCCCTAAACATGTTTTGAATATTTAGTGGTAACTGAGAATTATGGGCTTTGTACATGATTTGTGCTGTTTGGAATTGTACTATGTCCATGAATTTTAATAACTTTGACTGCAAGAAAAGTGAATGAGTATGATCCAAATAACCTACATTATGAATAGTCCTTATTGCCCGTTTTTGTAAGGTAATTAATGACTTTAATGTTGTCTTATAATTGTTTCCCCAAATCTCTACACAGTAATTTAAGTATGGTAAAATCATGGAACAGTATAGAATGCGTAATGATTTTTGATCCAGAACCCATTTAGCTTTGTTTAATACAGAGATGCTTTTGGACAGTTTGGTTTTATATATGCTGTATGTGTGGTTTCCAATCTATTATTACCCCAAGGAATTTCTTTCCCGAACCCTTTCTATCGCACCCCATCTATCTGTATGTCTACTGGTATATCACTTCTGCAGTTCCCAAATAACATTATTTTTGTTTTGTTTTAATTTAATGATAACTTATTTATATCAAACCATATTTTCAAGCTGTTCATTTCTTTGGTGATTCGAATCAATGATTCTTCCATGTTATCCCCTGAGGAGAAAATGTTGGATCATCAGCAAACAACACCAATTGTAATACCTTTGATACTCTACATATATCATTAATGTATAGTAAAAATAACTTAGGCCCCAGCACTGACCCTTGTGGGACCCCACAAACAATGTCCAAATATGACGAACAAACATCACCTAACTTAACAAACTGCAGTCTGTTCTCCAGATAACTTGCAACCCATTGTAATGGAATTCCTCTGATGCCGTATATCTCCAGTTTTTTTAGTAGTAGTCTATGGTTAATTGTGTCAAAAGCTTTTTTGATGTCAATAAATATTCCGATTGCATTTTTATTTTTTATCAATTGCATTGGTAATTTCTTCAATTGCTTCTGTTATTGCCAGTGATGTCGATCTATCCGGTCTGAAGCCATATTGACTTTCAGAAAGTAAATTGTGCTTCAGAATGAATGAGTCCAGTCTACTATTGAAAACTTTTTCTAGTATTTTGGAGAATTGTGGCAAAAGTGAGACATGTCTGTAATTGGTGTAGTGACGTTTGTACCCAGTTTTATACAGTGGAATGACCTTTGCTATTTTCATTTTGTTTGGGAATATACCAGTTTGTAAACATAAATTGCAGATATATGTTAACGGTTTTGAAATACCATCAATAACTTCTTTTACTATTGTCATGTCAATATCGCTACAATCAGTTCTAACAATTTATATTTATAAAATTGTTAGAACAATATTTATCAAATATTTCTCAGACCTGGACTGAAATAGGTTGTGTTTTTTTACATCATAACATCAATGGAATGTTTCAGGCCCTGAAGCGAGCTGGGATGAAAGTACTGGTGACACCAAAGCAACCTGTGAGCATAATCGTGAATGAAGGACGGGTGTCTGATTTTACTGACAGCGACAACACCGTGAGTGTACAGTCTGTACAGTTTATATTACTTTACACTGCGTGAGGTGAATCTGTTTGTGTGCATGTGAAGTTATATACATATATACATTTAACACCAGTACCTTTGTAACCTGTAGGTCCAAATGGATGGCGAACAAGCTCCTACAACAAAGGGATACAGTCCGGTCAACTCTCAGGATCAGGAGATGAAAGTGTTTCATGAAGCCGAAGGCAACGGTACAAACGCAGGGGTGGCTGAGAAGGACGCTGAACAGAGCAAAAAGACTGCAAAACCAGAACCAGAAGAACGACTCTCTATCACTCAGCTGATTCTACGCAGAGGGCTCACGCTCTTGGTTTCAGCTCTCGTTTTGGTTGTAGGCGTCGCATTCCACCTTGCCTTCCCTGCACCAGAACCGTCTGCCCACATACCTGCCAACTTTACCCAGGCCTGGGCCAATGATTCCACTCCTACCCCACTCTTCCTACTGGACCTGACCACCAACCAGTAACCAAACCCCTGACCAATGGACCAGTTATTGTAAAAAGCTGCCATAAACCTCTGCTGTCCTGGACTGGTTGCGTGTCCTTGATGGAGAAATATGTCCGAGGCAGCTCTTGTCTGCCAAACCATTACACAGGCATCTGGGTGCGATATCAAAAGGGTCTCACATGGAGTGAAGCGACGGGCAGAATCAAAGGTGTTGGTGCAAAGATCGTGTCTTAACCTGCTCAGCGAAGAGGCTCATCTGGGACTAGGAGATGCATCTTCAAACACGTCTCACACAAAGATGTTTCACTTCTGATTTTGAGATCTTATTATTTGCGTTACGCCTTCACATGTCGCCTTTTTCACCGACTATGAATCACTTAATGCCTTAACTTTTATATGATTTGACTGTTATAAGCTAATGTAAATATCTAATACACTGAAAAACTATAGAGATATTTCTTTCAACTGTACTGGTTTAAACCAAGACACTGACAATTAATAACTAATACCTCTTGCATTTTTTTTCACTTCAAATCTGTGGCCAATAACATTAGTACTGTGAAAGAGCTGTGATCGACAAATTGTAAATAAATAAAAGTGTTTAGTTTGGCTCACAGGAGATATTCATTCTCATCGGCATGGTGTAGTTGGATGAGTAAATCATTTTTTACGGAAGTTATTCCAATAGAGAGTCTTTTTAATACCACAAGTTTTTCCAAGTGTAAATGTTGCACCTAAACAATTTCTTTGTGACACAGTTGTGCAAAGTCGCATCCTGTGCTTAGCGCTATAATATTTTATTTAGATTTTTCATTGGACAACGTTACAGTTACATTTATACACTACAAGACGACATTCACTACCCACATTGACAGGATCAGAGACAACAGACAAAACTAACAAAAAACTCCCAAAAAAACACATAAATAAGTGAAACCCATGAGTCACAGAGAGATATATTTTGACCTCTGACCTCCTCTGTCCGACAAGCACTGCTCGGGTATATAGAGCCCAACCAATGTGGTGCGCTGGTAAATTTTCTATGTAATTTATAAATGATTCTGTGTCTTGTGGTACATCCTACTTCTTTTTTTCATCCAATAGGTCATTTTCTCCAGGTTCAGACAACTGTTGACTTCTTCAAACACATCTTAATTGGAAAGGGGCGCGGTCTAATTTCCATTTTCTATCAATACATTTCTTAGAGATTGTGAACAGAATTTCCGTCTGTTTCTTAGGACACTTTGACAGTTTGATTTGAATTAGATTAGATTGGATTCGTTTTCCAAAATTACTCTCAGAGTTCTTTCTGATTCCAGCGTGTTGTGGGTTGAGTGTGTACCTGGGTCTGGCTGGACTATAGATTAGTCCTGACCCAGTTTTCTTTCTTCTTTCCATGTGTGTAACATATATACACTATCGACTGCCATACACAAAGAGTGGAAAATCCATTCAAAGATTTGGATCAGACTGTACTGCAAACAGCATGGAGAGGTGAAGCCTCTGGGAAAGTATCTGTGTAACCAGGGTCTGGTCCCAGTGTACACACTCTCAGACTTGAGGAAACATGTAAGGCATCTTCTTGGCAACTTCCTGAGACTGTTCCTTTGTAATACCAAGGCTTCACTCAAAGACACTTTCAGCTCTTTACAATTATTTTCCATCAGTGCGTGGGAAAGATCAACTCAGTAGGAGGAGGATGGTGGATGTCTGTGTTCAGAGTAACCAGGTGGGACCCATCACGAGCTGACAGAAGCAGACAGAGTGTTGGTAACCAACAAATAAATTAATCAGGGCCTAAAAGACGTATCATGAAGAAAGACTCATATTTTAACAGATCCCTTTGTCTATGTATCTCACACATGAACAGGAACTTAACTGAACCTCTATACTGCACACATTTGGTGTGTGAGTCCAACTGTTTGCATGTGTCGTTCACTTATGATGCGCAAAGTTCACTGAATTAATACAAGAAAAGAACAGGAATATGTGATGAGATACAACAGCGATATCACTACATGGAAGGCTTTCTTATGAAAGGTCTGGGGGGAGATAAACAAGCTGCAGAGTTTGCACGTGAGTTGGTGGCGTGAAAGTTATCTGATAATGGGAGTGGCTTTGATTCATACTCTGGGTTGACTACTAATGCAAAGTATGTAACAGGCTACATCTTTGTTGTATCAGGTAGTACTGAGCGCTGAGGTACATTACTGTCACTAACTACTAGGTTTTCAATGTAATGCACTTGCAGTGCATGTAATGCATTCACTGAGATTCACTATTTAAGTTTTTTTTTAACATACAGTTCCAACCTCTGAGACTCGAGGTTGTATGTTGTGTACACATGAGGGTGAAGAGAGTTAACATCCATTTAACTAAAAGGACCTTTTGTGCTTATTGTGGCTACTGTAGCAGGGGGGGACGTGATGAAATCTAGAGCTTCACCACCAGATGTCACTAAAGATAATATATTGACCCTTTAATACAGGATAACGCAATCCAGTACTGTATATATATAGTAACATGGAGTGTGTGTAAAAATGTGGTCAGAGTGACTGTGAACTGAACTAATAAGATTTCAGGATGAACTGAAGCCGAGTATTTGTGTGGTGTGGAGCGGTCTAGTTGCACAGATTAAATATCCCTAATAAATAAGTTATTTGCTACCGCTTTAGTGAAACAAAATCATCACTGAATAAAGCCTGTAAAAAATAAATAAAACATATAAAACCCTGGAAAGGGTAAAATAAATTGTAGAACAAATAAATAAGTGATATCTCCCAAAACCACAATCATATGAGAGCTGATGTTATGTGACAGTGTTCTATTCATATTTTTATCATTTCTATTTAAACCCGTCACGCTCAGTCACACATTAAGTGACGTCAGTTGTCTGTGAGGGTTTACTAATTATGCTCCAGCATGGAGATTAGGATTGGGCCAGTGTCATACTTAATGCTAATATCACTACAACGTCCATTATAACCTGAACCAGAGTAATCAATGTGCTTTGTCTCAATCATTGCCTTAAAGATCACTAGGGTTAATCATGACTCTGTGTGGGTTAATTATCATTGCACTTTAGTTTTTCCAAAGAGGACATGGTTGACTGTACAATCATGTGTGTGGACTTCTTAAAATGAAGACACAATTGAACAGATCACGGTCCGTCAAGAAATATATCACATTACTGAGTTACTGCGTAGCAAGTTATAGTCGAACAATACTGACAAAATATCTTTACCCAGTGACTTGTTAATGATGCCACAGCATGTCACTGATTGCAGTCTCTGGGGGTGAGATTATAGACTCTGTGAGGAGCCTGTGGCAGTGTCTCTGTTGATGAGCGACTCTGGAACTCAGACGATGATGTAGCCATGTATGAATCAAGCCTGATTTACATGTTGAATAATGATAAATTAATATGCAGGATTTCTGTGACTCGAACAAAC
Organism: Gymnapogon annona; assembly: GCA_029814585.1. Classification (NCBI taxonomy): domain Eukaryota; kingdom Metazoa; phylum Chordata; class Actinopteri; order Kurtiformes; family Apogonidae; genus Gymnapogon; species Gymnapogon annona. Next base: position 16,163,372 of record JAPTHA010000007.1, read on the forward strand.
ATCAGTCTGTTGATGTCACTTGGGTGGGTGCGAGAGCGTCTTAAAGGCCAGATTGGAGACTCTTAGAAATGCCTCTTGAGCGAGACCCCTGCTTTTAAAGTTAACACCCTCTGAAATGACTCCAACAGAATGCACTTGTTAGGTGGTACGTTGGATCTCTGCAGGAGAGTGTTGCCATGGCGCACATCCAAATGTGATTCCGATGGTGGTGTTTTAATAAGGTGAAGGCAAACTTGTGTGTACAGTGCATAATCTCTAATATATGGAGGTATACATTTTCCAAAGTCAAAACGAGGAGAGTGTGTGTGTTTGTGTGTTCATTTCTGTGGGCAGGACATGCTGGAGACACTGGACTCATTAGTTATCTGTTACTGCACAGAGAGCAGGTGGTTGATTTGCTCAGTTTGACATGTATTCATGCAGCCGGCATTTGCACGGAGCTCATACAGACCTCTCATTATCATCAAATTTGGCAAGACAGATCAAAAGAAAGAAAAATGAGACAGTTTTTTTCTGTCTTTGATGATGGAAGCACACATCCGCAGTTCTATTTATAACATTTAATCATGCGATTCCTAAATCCAGCATCCATTGATCCATAGGTTGTGTAATGAGGACATATATTTCGTCACTGAGGGAATTAGATCTTTTTTTGTCTTGATTGGAGCCCTTCTTTACACCACAGGTTTTCATACAAAATAAAACCAGCCTAGACAGCATTTCAGTTCAGCATTTCATTGATTGCCTCATCACAACTAACTATAGCATATGTATATGGTTGTGAATATGAGTATTAAATGGAATGGAGCAAGTTACACATATTATTACTTCGCGTGTTTTTGCTTTTAGTGCAATTGCATACAATTGATTATTCATGCAGCCATAATGGGAAAGAGCATAAAGTAATCAGCAGAATTCAACAGCTCTTTGAAGGTTTAGAAAATGTGCATTCGTGCCATTTATTTAGGTCACTTACAGAATAATTTTTAAAAATGTTCACTAATTACCCATCATTTTACTGCAGGTATTTTCGCCCCAAAGTACAAAATAAATGCAATTTGGCATGAAAATAAACCACAAAGTTTCCTACAAGCTAATGTGAAGAAGAAGTTTGAAAAACCAAATCACTTTATGTTTAAGTAGCAATTTAAACAAATACTTAATCCAGTCAATAGGATGTAATTTGGCCATGGAGTGTTTGCGCTTGTTCATTTGAGCCTCAAGATGAAGACTCAGAACTTGTTTTTGAACTGTGCCGTGTGGCCTGATAAAGGTCACTCGAGCACTTTGATGAGCATCTCATTGATGGAGACTCCAGCAGAGAGGATGATGAACATGAGCAGCACAGTGAGGCCGTGTCACATCACCAGCTGCCTGACAGACTGAATCAGACCGCTGACCAGCTTTCCATCTACCTGAGCCGTAGGCCAGCTGTATATATGAGCTCCTGTACCTACGAAGGGTGACGAATGGAGGAGTGGACTTGAACTATTTTTGAGCAGGGCTTAGTAAAAGGTCAATGTAACTATTTTAACATAGTCCAAGCATATTAAACAATACAGTATACAACCTCTGGACAAGCAAAGCAAAAATGTTCTATAATACAGTGCAGATACAGCGCCAATGGATGATGACAGGAGTAATTTAAAATCTAGGTAGAAAACATGTTAACAGATGAGCTAATTATACATTACAATTTTATCCTCTTAATAGATAGATAGATAGATAGATAGATAGATAGATAGATAGATAGATAGATAGATAGATACTTTATTTATCCCCATGGGGGATGAATAAATATTAGTAACACTATAACATCACTAACAGGTTATTAGTTGGACACATGGTGCAACCTAACAAAATATTTAATGCAGACCTACTATCTTGATGGGGACAAACTATGTATTGGAGCTTTAATGAGGGTAATTACATTTCCCATTTTCATCATCATATTTTCGATAAATTAAATGTGATGCAATATGAAGGGTGCAGCTTACAGTAATGAGGCCATAGATAATGATCACAGCCCTACATCAACACCATCGTCGGTTCACTGTTTTAGTTTTTTACAACTTGGTTCCTGCTTATAGTTTCCCTCATCCTTTTTCCATCCACGGCGGGAAACTAATTAAAAAAACATCAGATGAACTCACTTTACGCTACCTGTCCAGCACCAAACAGCAGACACGCAAGCACCTGACTACAGGAGACGAGTCACTTCGCTGTGCATCAGCTACAGGTGAGAAGCTTAATGGTGTCAACTGCACAACTGAACTAACTGAAGTGATATCAGTGCTGCATTTATTGTTCGTTGCTCTGACCCAAGGAGTAGAATCCATTTGTATGTTGTAGTTTTACATGTGGTTCTCTTAGGCAGGATAGTATATGCCTGTGTGTGACTGTAACAGATCCTTACCTATGTTTCCTTTGTCATTTTTGTCTGTATTGTGGACTCCTGCTCGTACCAGCACCTGCAGAGAGTTGAATTACACACAAGGAGTGTATCATACATTTTCTATCTGTACCACATATCAGGAGTACGCATCTCCTTTGTGACTATTTTACAAATTAGCTTACATAGAAAAAACATTTAAAAAATGCACCAGTTCAAAATCCTGGCCATGGCCTGGCAACCGAGAGGTTAAAAGGAAGTTGATTAATTTAAGATGAAACAAGGGTAACACTTACTCTGTCCTCATCAACAATGGCCATGAAAGTTAAGGATGAACCGGAGGTTGACCTTACCACGTTACTCCCAGCACCAGTCATTTGCTTCTCTGTTGCCCTGACGATACCCACCATGACATCCTGTTGACAGAACAACAAGCACAGACATGCCAAATCTGTGAGGAGCAGATTCTCTCTATCAACACTAAAGTGAAGTCACTCACGCAAAGGCGTCTGGAATGAACTGTACATTATATCACATAAATACAATATGGGATGGTTGAACTGTATGGTCTGGTCCTTTTTAATTGATGTGCATTTTATAGTGTACTGTAATGTAGTGGGTCAGAGTTTTATAATGTAATATTTGGATTATTAAACTATGTGGGCTTTTTAACTGATGTATGTTTAGGAATGTTTATGTACGTATGTGTATATGCATGTGTATGCGTGTATGTACATGTGTTTGTATAAATATATTTTTTTAGGTATTTTATTTATGTTTTTATGTTGTTTTTTTTTTCTTCCCTGTATGTTTTGCCTTTTCTTTCTTCAACCCTTTTTCTTTTTTATTCTGTAATGCTGTGGAAGAGCCCAACTAGGGACTGGAGTTGAAAATTAGCATTAGCTATAAGCTCTATATGCATCACATTAGTTGCAAACTTGTAACTATGTTTGTATGTATTGTCCCTGTCAAACAAACAAACAAACAAACAAACAAATAAATAAATAAATAAATAAATAAATAAATAAATAAATAAATAAATAAATCCTCAATATCCCCAGATGGAAACTACAAATACAGAAATATAGGTTCTGATGAAACTGTAGATACTGTAGGGTTATGCTCATGTTTGTATACAGATGAGTACATGATTGTATATATATCTATGGATGCATGTGTGTATACAGTATGTGCATGTATGTATATATGTGAGTTATATGCTCATATGTGTGTGTATATATATATGAGGGTATATACATATATTTTTATTTATTTATTTTATTTTTCTATTTGTTTGCTGTTGTTTGTATGTTTGAGATAAATAAATGAAAAAAGAAATGAAAAGAAATGAAAAAGCTTGAAGTGCTCAACTGAAATATAAATAAATTCTAGCCAAGAGGTCAATATCATTTTCTGATAGAGGTCTGTACCATATCTATGCCTCTCTGTGTGGTACCAGTGTAATTTAATTTCTATTGTAAAGTGTCGCTGAAGCACAAGCTGACTTCACTCAGGAATCTTACATGATGAATCACATGTTAACATCTTTATAGCTTCTGGGTTCTTGATTTTTAGTTACTACATCAGAGTTGAAAGAAGCTGGGACTGGCGGAAAGGATGAGGAGAAAACACACACTGCAATTTGAGAGAGAAACAGAAGACAGAACATGTTTCACTACCTTCACAGATGCTTTTATTTATTTATTTAACCTTTATTTTTACAGGTAAGTAAATTGAGTTCTCATTTCTGATGACGACCTGGCCAAGAGGCAGCATTAACACATACACAATAGTAGAAAGATGCTGCAACTCACCATCTAACGTCGCTTTGTGCGGCCCCCTACAGCAAATGAAAAAAAACAAAACAAAAACACTGCCAAACAGTCCTGTGAGATGGCACTAGCAGCAGCTGATCCACAATGGTGGAGTCAACAAGACAAAACAACAGAAAAAGTGAAATAAATGATTATATCAATACAATTTCCTCAAATTGTAAAGTCAATAATGATTTTTTTTACCATCTTATAAATTCAAAATTCTCAATAACAAATAAACTATGGAGTCAGTTTAAACCAATACAATGTATGTATTCTGTACATGTATTTCCCCAAACTTTCTCTAGATGTACTCCCCAGTCTCTCAATATTTTGCACTCTGTTAAACTGTAATTGTAATATTAGAGCACAAGCGACGGAACGTTTTATTTCGCCCACTCCTTGGTTCAGTTCAATATTTAAAGTTACTGATTAGTGACACTTCTAGCTTCAACAGCATGCCCTCTGATTCGTTTGCAATTTTGAGCAACATTTGTGAATATGAATCATGTAAAAAGTGCACTACTACTAATGTGGTAGGAGTACTTACTTGGCCCCCCTGTCCAGAGGACTCCAGTAATGACCAGAGGCAACATGTGAACCGGAGCGCACGGTTTATAAAAGAACAGTGCATCTGCTGTTTGCTCCTTTCCCCCAATCTCTTTTTACAAGCATGCACTAAACCATTTCATTGCAGAGGAACTGTTGGTACTATTTGCGTCACATTGGTGGCCTCAGACTCTGAAACACACCTGATTCTGAAGATACCTCCCCTGCAGCTGGTACATGAAGGCAGCCTTCAGATTCCACCCCAACACCATGAATAGGGATAATTAGATCAATATTGCGTCACGGCAACCATTCCATAAGGATATACTTGCAGCTGAAAATAACATTTTGTGTCTGCGCTAAATAGGAAGATGAGCTCACTGGCCAAGCTCATCGCATACAGCTGAGAAATTCTAAAAAAAAAAAAAAGGAAAAATCTGAATACGCACGAAAATTGTATTGAACCACAAATAACTCGGATGAGCAATAGTTATTTATATATAGGTTATTGTTATTTATAGCTGCAAAAAAACTCTATGAATCAAATCATGAATCAAATGAATGAATGCATTTTTGTCAGTGTATCATCCTGCATTTTAATATCTGGTGGGATGGGATTGCAGATTATGTTTAAATTGTGTGTGAGTGTTCCATCAAAAACTTCATGGAAAAAGTGGCTTAATTCACATTGGTCCTTCCTTGTTTTACACAGGTGGACTGGTATCAAGGCTTGCAGAAGTGTATTGAACTAGATGATGCATATGTTGAGAAATGCACATCATGACATAAGTTCTTGGTGCGGTCAGACATGCATGTATTTTACCTCCTACTTGTAATATATGACTACTACAGTGCTGTCCTCACCTGCCCAGGAAATTATAGAAATTAACTTGCTGCTAAATGTGTTTTTTTTTGTTTTTGAATGACGATGGATACCATTTCAGAGGTTTTTCTTTAAAAGGTATGTGAACTGTTGTGTAATTGGTAAATTTATAATCCTCCTTCATTTATTCTTAGCACTCCCATTTACACCATCACACAATGATTTTTGTTAGGAATTTTGGGTTAAGGTTAGGGTTAGGTCATATTGTATATCTTTGGACAAATTTTGAACTGTGAATCATTCATGTGGCTGATAAAAATAGAAAATTAATTTTTTGGCAACAGCCTGCACAACGGGCTGAGTGTTAATGAGGGGCAGCCAGTGGGGGAATCAGGCCAAGAGCAGAATCAAGACCTATCTTTGCAGAATCACCCCCACACGCTTAAGGTTACAACTGCCATATGTCTACAAAAAAAGGTAGATGCAGCAGGAACACGAGGGGAGCTGCTCCAGATTCAACAGATTAGTTACACAAAATGAATTGATTACCTGAACTATGAGAGCGTCACACACTGACGCCAGACCAGTGTCGACAGAAACACCTGTGACATTCATAGCAGAAACTGAAATAAACCATTATAAATTCCAGTCTATACAGAACAGGAACACATATTTCTATTTGCTTGATGCTTAAGATGAACTATTTTAGGAAATGAAAGAGAAAAACACTGATCTTTAAAAGCAGAATGCCACTAAAAACAGAAGCTGATGTGAGTTTGTTCGTGCTGTTGCTAATGTCTCCCTTGTGAGCTCTGCTTTCCCCAGGTGACCACAAAACACCGCCAACACGCTGACGAAGCTGATCAGAAAGCCCATTGGCAGTGAAATGAACTGGAAAGAAAGTCATATTCATCTGATCTCATAAATATGAAAACAGAAATGAAAAAAGAATGAAACAAAAGATTTCATGAAGGGCACCGGATCAAGTTGTTATTCACAAAAAAATCAGCTCGAAATGTGCCGAGAAAAAAAAGTCCTCATTTCAGCTGGCAGCTGACTTTTGTTACAATTTGGTTTTCCTGTGGTTCTTTTGTATGCTCTTAATGTCTTTACTACATTTTTTGTCTTTTAGAAAATAGTTTTGAGTGCAGGTGTAAGATTTTGACAGCCTTTGGCATAAAAAGGTTTGCAAAAAAAGAAATGTAATGTCCTCACTCACCAAGCTGTAGTTCTGTGTGATGAATAGAAGTCGGAGAAAAGTGGATCCATGTTGGGTGCTCAGACATTCAAAGCTACTTTTCTCCTCACACAATTAATAGTTGTTGTACAGGAGACATGTGCAAATGCAGATCATTTGTAATTAACAGACTTAGGAAACTTTAGTCTCACATTTGCTAGAGTAGTAAAGACAGAATGCTATTATATTAAATGGAGGAAACGGACATCTTAAGAGACATGGAGACTTTTTGTTTACCTATAGATTATTTGGGCATTTAATGAGACCAATTATGTGTTGTGACCACAGGTTCAATACAGATGTGTTGAAGGCTGGTTGATTTGTTATCACTATTGCAGTTCTGCTATAATGGTTTATGCTATAATAAATCTATTCTGTAGCCAACAGAATAAAACACAGCTGTGGTTGTTGGTGGTGGTGGTGATGGGGGGGGGGTAGTTATTTAGTGGTTAGGTTAGAAATGGAGTTAGCAGTTATTTTACTAAACAACTGACTTTGCTTTCACTTTTCCTGCTAATTTCAAAAGGTGAAATCCTTTGTTCTTGCATTCCATCGCTATCCACAGCTTGATGTTTTTCTGGCAGAGGCAGAATGTCTCAGCGCCGTGAGCTCCAGGAGAAGGTGCTTTGTCTATCTTTGTCATGGTCTGTGCTTTTACTTCTTCGCAGACAGGCTTTGCAGCTAAATCTTCTATACAGTAATGATATTTGGCAGAGAAGTGAATTCAATCCCAAAGCGGACGGTGTATTTATGGTACAGTTTTCCCCAGACATGGACCAGAAAGGTGGGAGTAATCAATAACCTATTACCTGGGGAATAATCAATAACCAAGGCATATTCACCCACCGTGCTCTTAGTTTGAGGCAGTTGCTTTTACAGTATAGGGTCTTGCTCGACTCCTGACCACTGACCTGAGCCTCTGCTCCGTCACCATTTCATATGTTCTGTAGGTCACTGATTCTATGGCCTGACATACAGATCAGCTTCACTGAGGCACCAAATATATACACATATGTACAGTATATACACACACATGGTATATACTGCATATATATATATATTCATTCATTCATTCAAAATGTGTTTCTTGTAAAAAGTGTCAAAACACATACCAGTCATGAATCAGTCACTATGAATGTCACCTCATGTTCACACCTCAATGAAATATAACACTCCAATGGAAAGTGATCCTTTGACACGGGCTGTGTAATCTGAATCACTACTCCTGAAACTCTGGAACGTGTGTCTATCAGAAAAGTATTTTTCTTTTGTCCTTTTGTTTATTTTTTTTTTTTAAAGAGCAGTTTACAGGGCAGGCATTAAGAATTATGAGAACAGAATTAAGTACAGTATAGAAGCTATAATTACATGGTATTAAAACTTAAGAGGGAGACAAACAAACAAACAAACAAATCTCCCACGTCAGACACAAGCTGGCTCAAAGTCACAATGCTAACTTTATGGAAATATTTACTAACTACTATAAACACAGAGCATTATAAACAAATATAAAAAAAGAAACCAAAAATATGTTACTTGAATTTACACTTTACACCTACATAATATAGTCCGATAAGTCTGCATAATGATGAATAAAGGAATCTTAAAAGAGAAAAATTGTTGCTTGATTATAACAAGACATAGAATTTTCTGTTTTGACTTTGAAAAAGTTTTTTGTGCTTTGTTTGAAAAGCACAAACAACTTATGATAAGCTGTGAGGAGGAGGGATGAAAAAGCAATTTGACCTGTGATTAAAACCAACAAGCTCAATTTTTTTTAGCTGTGCGTCATTGGACTTGAGGGATAAAAGGGCTGTCATTAGGCTACAGATTTCCTCTCCCGCCACTCAGGTAGATAAATAGCCGTCGGTTTTAATTACAACGCGTGTCCTTTTAGCTCATTGTGTATTATGATCTAAAATATTCCTCCTTACAGGGTACAGGCACCTCTGGCTGCAGCGCTCAGCCCTCTGGTTGTGGCTCTGGAAACCTCCCATTGGGTGGTGCTGTTTTGCTCTTGTTTTGCAATTCAAACACTCAATATTTGTGGCACATTAGCCTGCTTGACTGAACTTTGAATGGATTTCTAATTATTTAATCAACTGATAAAAACACTTGTTTCATCTTTAGCCGACTCAAGTCACTGAATGGCTTCAATCAAACCTTGCAACAGGCACAAATATAACGCCAACCACCGCATTGGTTTTTGATTGATGTTGATTGGGAAGTGTTTGAAATGGAATAGCGGGGCTGAGTGGGGACGATGAGGCAGGAGAAAGGGAAAAATTAGCAGAGGCCAATGGCAAAGAAAGGGTGTGACTCCTAACGTAGGCTCTCATTCATTTCCCTGGTTCAGTGATGCAGCAAGGCCCACCGGGTCCACCCACCCACCAAATTGTATTCCTACAGCTCCCCATCCCAACCACATGCACCGTATCACACACACACGTAAATATGTTCCACCAACCAGCAGGGTCGGCGTCCGCCGTGACGTCACACTGCAGTTCTTCTCGGGCTCCACTGGATGACAGTGGCAAGTCACCGCTTACACATGATGAGCCGTCATTCTTTAATGGCGACCGTTCAGAGTGTGTGAACGTGAGTGCATTTGTATATGTGTTTGTGTTTGCGTGCATGTGTGCTTGGGTGGGGTTCGCGCCGGCTGGGTAGCAATGGGGTATTGAGGAGGTGGAGAGGGTTTATTGGAGGGGGTAGGTGGGTTTGGCGGAGGTGTACGAGGCGGGGGTGGGCAGTAAAATCGCAAATGAGAGGAAATTGTTTTGAGTCACAGCAGATTTGGTTGAGTGAGATAAGGGCTGATGACGGTGGTGGTGGTGTGATGAGGATTAGGGTGGGTGGGGGTGTGGGGGGATAGGGTTTGGAGAGAGTAGAAAGTGGGGAGGTGG
>JAPTHA010000007.1:16185349-16206673 GCA_029814585.1 Gymnapogon annona
CACACACACACACACACACACACACACACACACACACACACACACACACACACACACACACACACACACACATACAGTATATATACAAATGCAATTTCGTGCTTTACTTGGTGTGGTTATCCAATTAGTTACACAAAACATGTGGCTAAGTGGATGTATGCCAATATTCCTCTCGCCCTGATAGATGTTTTATACCCAGGAGAGCCTTTACAAATATGTAGCAAAGCCGTCTGATGAAATATTGTGTTCTGAGTGCAATAGTTTTTGTGTTAAGCGTTAGTTGTTTTCGGCCTGACACGGGGGATCACTGTTATCCTCTGAGCTGACAATGATAATTCAAGGTATTCCGTTCACAGATGCTGTAAACTGTGTGTTCATTAACAAAGCCACGCAGCTTGATTGTACAAGGGGTTCCCAAAGTATAAGTATTATATATTATCTTGCGCCAGCACGCGTACATTAATCACATGCACATGCTGGACCATCCTGATAAGGCAACTCTGTGTTTGACCCTATGAATGAAGATTTAGGTGAAAGTCTTTATTTAGGATGTATTTCACAAGGGCAGGAATATAAACTTGGGGGAAATTATACGAAAATCCCAGATGCTGAACATTATGCTAAGCTAAATTTTGACTCGAACAAAGAAATGCCGGCAGCTGTGAGCCAACCCTGCCACTGAGAACTTTTTTTTTTATCCTGTCTTTTCTGAGATTAACGACAGAAACATCACTGGCATTAGTACCTCATAACTCTCACTTCATTTTGTGCTGATTAAAAACATAATTCACCAGAGCGTCTCATACTTGCAGTACTTCAAACATGCTAAATATTTACACCCCAAATTTGGACCCATTTCAAGTCCGACATTGCCTAAAGCAGACGCTGAAGAATACAAGCCTTTATTTGTCCATGAGAGTCGACTCCTCAATAAAATTATGCATAGAAAACTGTGGGTTGTGATACTATCAGCATGTGGGATTTAAATGATTTCCTCTAGGCTACACAGACTAATATCTGAATATATCTCTGCGCTAGAGCTTGTTAGAAAAGCTACACAAACATAGTTACTGTATGCTGCAAGTATGTGTGCAGAAATAGAAACGTTTGGTATTAGCAGATATAAGAGCAGATTTGGGTTTCATTATGACACGATTATCTGAAAAATTTTGCCTTTCACTCATTCGGTGAAAGGATTCGACTTCAGGCTTTGTTAGAGATCCCTGTGGGTCTGAGTCATTCCAACTTTAATCTCTTCTGCTCTTGACACAAAGTAACAGTGTTCTGCGGATCTCAAAGTCCTGGAAATGCACTCTGAATGCAAGGTCATCTCCAATGAAGCGACAGTAAAAACTCAGATACTAAACATTCGACCTCTAAAACCTACCATATGACAGTACGCTACATCCCGATATGTTGGTGAATTCTCAAAGGCACATTTATCAGTTTGAGCTCTTTACTGTAAATAGTTTCAATCCCCGGGGCCAAACATCCCCATACAAGAGTTTGCCGCTGTCTTCAGGATATGACAATGCTGTCACTGGACATGGAGGCATTGGAGCAACAGTAAAATACAAGACAGCATAACGGGATTCTCGAGGGTTAGTGTATAGAGAAATATTAGTAGAACTACAATCATCGAAGTACCTTAAGGCATTACAAACGCTAAGATAGGTTGACTTTTTGTTAGATTACCCTGCTGTTTTTTTTTCTTTAACAGACTGTTATTGCATCAACACAACGACCTCAATAAAATTAAAGACCTGGCTGGCTGTGGTGTAAGTTGAAATTTGCCCGAGGGAGCTACGTGGGATAAAGACAAAGTTGGCAGAAGAACACCCACCGTGCCACAATTTTAACTTCCCCAGCACCTTAATGTCCAGCCCCCCACATTCAATGATGATAGAGTGAAAATAAAGCGGTAACTTTATGTTATCAGTCTACATTATACTCATTGTGTCCCCTTATGTTTGACATAAGAAGCAAAAACTGCCCAATTCAAATATAAGCTATAAGAACTGGGTACCATGTAGATAAAAGTGAAGTGCAACACCTCCCCCCCTCCCCTGCCCTCCACTAAAATCACACATTTGAGATTAGATTAAATTTATAGATCCATGAAGCGAATCCTGATCGATTCAACGTAACATAATTTAAGAAAATGTAAAAATCGAATCAAATGAAAAATCTAAGCAGTTCATCAATTATAAAGCAGCCTCTCTGGTAAGTAGACAATTATAGACACAGTAAGTTAAATCAGTCTGATGGCAGTGAGTATGAGTGATCCACTACATTGAGTCCTGCACCAAACTGAGGTGAGTCATCCTCAGCAGCTGGTGCTCTGGATGGTTAGAATATGGTGAAGGGGATCATCTGAATAATCCATGATGTCCTCCACCTTGTTCTGAGTCAATATCACCCCTTTGTCCTGCTTCCCTGAGTCCCCGTGATTCATCCTGTATGTTGGCAACACTGTGGGATGTAAAAGGCACACTTGTCACAACTGAAATGAGTGGCATATTACTTAAATTATTAAAGAATTTAGCCTCCTTGGGAATAATAGCAAAGTCTGACTCTTCCAGGGGTAGCCATGTGTGGCAGAGCGGGTCGTCTGGTAACCAAAGGGTTGGTGGTTCAATTCCCGCTCTCTCCTGATCATGTGCCGTTGTGCGCTTGGGCAAGACACTTCACCAGTTGTCTGCACTGGTTAATGAATGTGTGTGTGAATAATGACCCTGCGATGGACAGGTGACTTGTCCAGCCCCACCCTGCCCCCCCGCCTTCGCCCTTGAGTAGTTGAAACAGGCTCCAGTGACCCCCATGACCCTGCAAAAAGATGAAGCGGGTTTGGAAGATGATTGAATGAATGAATGACTCTTCCAATAAAATCTGCCCTCTGTCTATCTTGTTATCCAGTTGCAAGTTTACTACCGTACGTTGGCACCACCTTAGTGCCCGACCCTTGAATGTCCACTCATGGCAGTTTGCCTTTGAAAAGATACCTTTTCCTTGGTGTGTGGAAGCTTTTCATGATTATAGGGACGGAAGACTTACGTCAGATCCTTGTGCTCCACTTCCTGTTAATCCTGATAGATTCCACAACAGCAGTGTTTTCACAATATTTCTGTATGTGACAGGACTCAGAGATGTACTTAAATCTGAAAAAGAAGGAAGCAAACACTGTACCCTGAGGAGTCCCAGTGCTGCTGAATAACCTCCAAGAGTGACAGTCACCACATAAGACATATCTATTTAACAGACTATATCTCACATCGCATGCAGTATTGCCTCAACTCACTTGAAACCACAGGGAAGGTTGTACTGGAAGCGATATCTGATATCACCTGGTGGTGATATCAGATATAGGTCCCATCTCCCATGCTTGGAATGTGAAAAAAACAAAGACCACGCTAAGTTAAATTGAATACATCTGATTCCGGCAGTGGAAACACTATTAATACTGTCTAAAAACTAAAAACAAATGTGACCATTTTATGTGGTGATTCATTGACCCTGGTAAGATGAATGTATTCATCATGTGATGTATGTTTTTTTTAATCACTCAGGTGTAATTAAAGTTGTTTTTGTTCTGTCTTCACTGAAGCTAGAAGCCTGGCGTTGATCTGCGCCCTTTAAGGTCCTGGACTCTGCCTCCTTGCCTCTGTTAACCATTGTCCATGTGACTGCTTTTCCTGCAGGCTTTACAATCGTCTGCTGACCTTTCTCATCACAAAAAGCAATGTGAAGCCTGTTATTTCTGACTTGTATTATATTCTGGGGTGGTGTGGCGTCAAACCTTTGCTAGATACTAAAAAAAAACATTCTATGAGTCATGATTTAAGTCTGTTGCTAACTTTTAAACATACCTGAGAAAACATGATTGGTAGACTTTCTCCAGGTACAGTACTCAGATTTGATCTGTCATATTCCATTAAATTTGTCAGCAATGTAAAGCTTAGAATTGAGTCAATAGATGGATACATGACAGTTGGGGTGCACTTCTATACACACAGCTAAACAGTGCTAGGTTACATATATAACTAGAACAGCTGTCTCCTGGTATGAGGTACACCATCACAGCAGAACATTGCTTACCAGCAGAAAACACACGCTAAACACAGAGGTAGCGAGCACCACCAATTACAGTGTGCTCACAGCTGTTTGGGGAACGAGTCTCATCCACAGAGTTGAATTACTCCGAGGGATTTATCTGCCAGACAACTGGTACTGAGATACCTTGAAGTAGACCCCTTAGTGTTCAAGGATTGACGATAAAGGGTTAAGAGATAAAGGTAAAAGAAACTGGCAAGACCCCTCTCAACAGTCCCAGTTGTTGTCGTGGCTATGTACTATTTGTAAGATTTTTTCCCATGAGAAATACCAAGATCAAGTGTTCATAGAGGGTCCTCTTCACACAGCTGGGGTCTGGATCACAGGAGCTAAATAGTCAGTCAACAGAAGATCCTTTTCTGTTCTCCTGTGGAAAATAATTCTAGAGGAGGACCGTTGAAGAGAGCATGGGTGATGTGACCTTTCGGTAATGTAAGCACCGACCCAAGTAAAACTTCATGAGATTGATGCACTGTCCAACAACGATAAGAAACACACCTGAGGTAGGCCAACAGTAGCCCTTCCAAGCATTGGCAGGAATTTGAACAAAATCTCGACATTGTTCTGCTTAAAGCTGCAGGGAATGGAAATCAGGAAGTGAGTTCTGTCCTTGAGTGCACATCTTATGCTTCTTCTGCAGCTTTCTCCTCTCAGTACAAATCAAGACTAAATATAGAAATAGATGACAGGTGCAATATCATGTGGATAAAGAAGAAAATACCACAGTTACATGAACTGCCATGTTGATTCTGTGGCATGCAATGCTGTGTAGTAGCATCTGATATAATCTTAGCAAAAAGTGTCCATAAAGTGTCCTGCTTCTCTCAAAGGCACATTTTCCTTCCACTGATTGCATTCATTTGCCTAATGAAAAGTGACAGTGACAGTTATGCTGGGCTACCAGTACATAGAGCAGCCAGTAACTTACAGTAACTTATAATCATGATTGTAAAGTTGTAATTATGCATGAAGAAAGGACAGTATTTCAAACCTTCTCATACCTGCAGAATACAGACATGGGCACTAGGTTGACATACTTTATTGGTGTATTTTGTGGCTCAACTTGAGCTACAATGGAATGAACCATGATTTTAAAACAGAATACTTTACTTCCCATTCATTTATGTGGATCAAATAAACCACCTGGTATTGTCTTTGTGACCAACATATCACAACTAATGGACCATAATGCTAGTGCTTTACACTATTTGTCACAATACAAAACAATATACTAACAAATAAATATAAATATCAAACTCACAATCAACCCACTGTCAACATTGTGATACAGTATATACTGTACATTTGCTCAAGATGTGTTGAAATTAGTTCACTTTTCCCCCCTCATTTGAATGATTTAACCTTTCTTGATCAGTTAAGACTCAAGTCTTTTTTCATGAATAAAATGTTGACATTTGTGAAAGTGAGGTTGCTCTTTTTTCATTGACTACTATATATGTATTCTGACATCTTACTATGACAAATATAAAACATTAAGTAATTTTGGTTTTTGTAACTTTAACTGATTTTTTATTTTTTTTTCTCTCCATCTGGTTGATCAAAACATCAGTTCATTATTGAGACATATGTGTGGCTGAGTCAGACTGGCACAAGATGTAATGTTTCATGTTACATTCGGTTCTGTCAAGCTGTCTGTTGTGTGTTCGTTCGTGCTTTTATTTTGTGTAGTTCCTGTTCTGTCTGCGTGCTTCCTTGAGTGGCGCGGCGGCATGGGCCACAGCAGAGTGGAATTGAGGCAGTGTTGTGTGTGATTCACCAGCGACTTTCACCACTGCCATGAAGGTGTTCGACCACACACCCCAGGACGTGAGGCTGCACGGGCTCTGAATCCTGAGCTGGGGCTCGTGTGATGTCGGCTGCGCCTCCACACCAGTGGAACCAGACAACCGGGACCTGCAGGGGGTGCCGGAGTGCTACCATGACCTGACGGAGGTCTTCAACAAAGCTAAGGCAACCTCTTTACCTCCCCATAGTGAATATGATTGTGCCATAGAGTTGGTACCTGGAGCCACGTTTCCTAAAGGCTGTCTGTATTCGATCTCCGCCCCCGAAAAACAGGCTATGCATGATTATATCTCTGACTCATTAAAGGCGGGTCTCATTCGTCCATCATCATCACCTCTAGGGGCAGGGTTTTTCTTTGTGGGGAAAAAGGACGGGTTCCTCCGACCTGCATTGACTTTTCCCCCTTGAACAATATCACCATTAAGGACGGTTACCCGCTGCCCCTGATGAACTCCACCTTCGATCAGCTCCAGTCAACCTGAATCTACACCAAGCTGGATTTAAGGAACGCTTACCATTTGGTTCAAATCAGGGAAGGTGACGAGTGGAAGACCGCTGTCAACACTCCTAGTGACCACTACAAGTATCTCGTTATGGCTTTCGGACTGTGTAATGCCCCGGCGGTGTTTCAACGCTTGGTTAATAATGTATTAAGAGAATATGTAAACAAGTTTTTGTTTGTCTATTTGGATGACATCTACTCTCCCGATGAGGATAGTCATCGAAAACACGTTCATCAAGTCTTGTCTCGCCTGTTAGAACACCAGTTATATGTGAAAAGAGAAAAATGTGAGTTCCATGCCACATCTGTTTCCTTCCTGGGTTTAATTATTACCCAAGGAACTATTCAGATGGACCCAGCCAAAGTGAGTGCAGTGACCGAATGGCCAGTTCTGGATATGCGGAAAAAGTTACAACAGTTTCTGGGTTTTGCTAACTTTTACCGGCGGTTTATCCGGAACTACAGTGCCATGGCATCACCGCTACATTCGTTAACATCATCACTCACACCGTTCCACTGGAACTAATCGGCAGATCAGGCTTTCAGCCAACTTAAACACCTGTTCACCACCGCCCCAATCCTGTGCGTCAGTGACGTGCAGTCATTGGTGGCAGGTGAGGCCGGGCCTCACCTGTCATCATTAAAAGAAATAAATGGTTATATTTAAAAAAGAATCAAAAAAGAAATAAATGGCTATATTTAACCAGTGATTTGTACCGCATATGTATTTTTAATTTAACTTGGCCCATTTTAAAGTAATTAATCAAAATTGCAGAATTTTCGCGTTTACGAATCGAAAAATACGAAAAATACTGCGGAAACTAGGAGAGGCAGGAGCCGGCTGTGCCTCTCCTTGGATTTTGCAATCACTGCTGACTGAACCAGTCTGTGTATTGAGACCATATCGCTGTCTCTCTGTAACGTTGCTATTAAAATGTTTAAACACATCTGCTAATGCATTTCCATAGTTTAGTTGATTGCTTTTTTATATGACAGTGTGTGTAACACACTTTCCCGTGTTGAGCAGCGAGACTTAAACAGCTGTTAAATTCACTGTGTGAGGCACGCAGTTCTCCTGCCTCATGGTAGGGGGCACTGGTGACCCCAGCAGTTCAGTCACTGACAGTTAAGCTGCAGTTAGCGAGTCAAGTGCACACATCCTGTTGAGTTTTCCCTCCAGAGATTGTACGATCTTTTATTTTTAAATCTGCCGGATATTTTGTCGCATTTCAGTGACTCAGACTTGACGCGTGCCCAGATTCTGCTTCAGTCGTATATGTTTCCGTATCATTGTATTTTGTTTTTATCTGCCACAACTGTATGGCCAATCCGTGAAAATATTGTCACACATTTGGTGGCGTAACCCCACCGCACTTCACTGCTGTGCGTGCCTGACCCCAATTGGCAGTTTATTGTGGAGGTCGACACCTCCAATGAGGGCATAGGGGCGGTGTTGTCCCAGAGGTCGGCTGATGACAACAAGGTACATCTGTGTGCCTTCTTGTCCCAAAAAATTATCTCATGCCGAACGCAATTATGATGTGGAAACCGAGAATTACTGGCAGTGAAGGTTGCATTAGAAGAGTTGAGACACTGGTTGGAGGGCGCTCAGCATCCTTTTGTGGTCTGGACTGACCACAAGAACATCCAGTACCTGAAGGATGCTAAGCGTCTGAATTCTAGACAGGCCAGATGGTTGCTGTTCTTCGGGCGTTTTCGGTTTCACCTCTCCTATCGCTCTGGGGCAGAAAACGGTAAACCAGATGCTCTTTCCCGCCTATATGATCCAGACCCGAAACCCAAGTGTCCGGAGCCAATTCTCCCACGGGACTGCGTAGTAGGAGCCGTCCGGTGGGAGGTGGAGGAATTGGCCCCCAGATTTGTCGGTCCTTTCCCAGTGACCAAAGTCATTAACCCAGTAGCAGTAAGGTTAAGATTGGCCAGAACTCCCTTTGCCGAGATCCGCCTGACGCCACCCTCCTCGTCCCCTCCTCCTCCCCGTATCATCGATGGAGATCCAGTATATACGGTAAAGAAATTGTTAGATGTGCGCAAAAGAGGGAGGGACAGACAATACTTAGTAGAATGGGACTGTTGTGGTCCAGAAGACCGTCAGTGGGTAAAACCAGCGTTTATTTTAGACAAATCATTGATGGAAGATTTTCATAAGAGTCAACCAGGTCCGTCAGGAGCCGGACCTTGGGGGGGGGTACTGTTACATTTGGTTCTGTCAAGCTGTCTGTTGTGTGTTCGTTCATGCTTTTATTTTTATTTTAGTTCCCGTTCTGTCTGCGTGCTTCCTTGTGTGTCGCGACCTTTACCCCTGATCCCTGCACCTGCGTCTCGTCATAATTATTCCCAAATGTTTTCACCTGCCCTTTTCCCTCTGTATATATAAGGTCTGCGTCTTCACCCGTTTTGTTGGACTGTCGTGTGCTCTAGCTTCTGCTGATCCACTTCATCTCGCCGTTCCTGTCTTTGATTCGAGCCCTCTTTGTAAGATTGTGATCCCTAGTCTTGTTTGTATTGTATTCCTAGTCTTGTGTGTTTGATCCTCGTATGTTTGATTCTCAGTTCTAGTTTAAACTCTTAAGAGCGCTTTTTGTTAAATTTGTAGATCGTTGGGTTTTCCTCTTCATGAGTGATTTTGATTTATCTTTTTGTATTATTATTTTCCCGTAGTGGGTTTTTTGTCATTGATATTTAAATTTATTCCTGTGTTTTTGATGGCAGTTTTTGTTATATCATGGAAAATTAGTTTATTGAAATTATAATTGATAAGAGTTGCATGTTCCGTTGGAACGTTAAAATAATAACTTTTATTTTGAAATCGAGAAATCCGCATCTGCACGTTACATTTCAAATACAACGCAAACTGATTCATTCTGTGTTCACAAAAGCACTACATGCATTACTGGTGTTTATAGGCATCGAGTCATTGACCATGAAAAAAAATATAGATTAAGTAACACTCATCAATCTTTAAAATCCAGCAGACTTTGTCCTTAACAATAGCTGAATAGCAGGGGAAAACACAGAAAAACACACAGAATTTGGAAAAAAACTGGTATCCATCCAGATTGCGATGATGAATCAGCCCAATTCTGCCTAGTTTTTTTCGAGAGCCCTCTCCAATAACTAGTGATGATGCGCTTTGGTTTATTTATAACTGATGGAGACTCCCTTTTTTTTTTTTTTGCATGAATGACGTACTGAGACCACAATTAAAAGTAAACTTTATTGCTATAACATGACGTGGCATAATTTGTGTCAGCCTTTTCTCATCTCCAAACCCATTTATTTATCTCATTTATACAAGAGTACATCGTTCTACATGACATGGTTAAAAAGCCTCTGTATGTTCGTGTTTCAGCTGTCCTCCGTTGCTTTTTCTCTACTGTCAGGGCTGTCTCTTGTTGTTTCTCAAGCATACAGGCGCACAGAGATAAGCACAGTCAACCCTGGGAATAGGCCATATACTGTACAAGAGGAGATAGAGAGAGAGGGGAAATCGAAATCATAAGGAATGCAAGCAATCATAATAGAGGAGGTGATGAGTTGAAATGATACAGACTAGACAAGGGATAGTGTTTATAGCATTCAGTTACATACTGTATAGAAACCACAGCTTTGTTTAAGGGGAGATCAGTGTCTGGATTAGCAGAAATGATAGTTGGAGAAATGGGACATTTTATTGTGCGCTGTTATCTGCAAAATGTGAATTTGTGAATTCAAAGCTCACTGTATGTAAGCTTCTGCTCCGTGTTTATTTATTTATTTTTTTCTGCCTTGATCCATTTTGCATTCACAAACTCTGGTTTTACCCAGCGGCTAAATTCAGGATCTCAATTTCCATTTTTTTTTCCCTCAAATTTCCACAGAAGAAATGTGATAGTGGCTGAGTCCTCTTCATGTCCAGGGCTTCACCTAACTGTACTTATGCCTTGGTTTTAAGGAGACACTGGGGGGTGCTAGTCAGGATGATGCAACCAGGGGGTTTTGATTTGATCTTTATTGAATAAATCTCTGAATGCATTTCCTATATTGAAACTTTTTGTTCTTTCTTTATTGTTTTGTATTTTACTAAAACTTCCAATGTCAATGTTCTCTCAAGGTATTGAAACTTACTTCATTAACAACATCAATTAAAAAGGTAACAATACCCAGGATCTTGTAATTCACAAATTTTTCTTCTGTTTATCATTAAGTTTTAAGGTGTTTGTTTCTTTACTTAAAATCTTGAAAATTCTTTAAAATTAATCCATAACGTCCTCCGAGAATGTTGTTGTCATGATCAGGCAGTACAATACACTCCACAACTTTACAAAGCTAACAGGCAGACTGCTCAAATTTTTTGACACATTTTTCTATACATGTCTTGATAACAACCTTCAGCTCTGTGGATTTAATTAAATTTGCATCTCATATCTCTGTTGAAGGTTTAGGATGTGAGGATTACTCTCTGCACTTTAATAGGATTAATAGTGTCAAGGTTTATGTTGCATATTAAGATTTACACGTGCTTGGTATGAAAATCATTTCTAGCTTCAAATTGACTGACTCCTCATAAAAAAAATCTGGGATTTTATGATGTTATGATTGCATTTTTGAAGCCATAAAATTTGAAAGATTTAGAAATACAGAGGAAAATTTTTTAACACAAGCAAATGTTCTAAACAGTTTGGATTCCCTCAAAGTCAAAGACTATGACACATCAGACCAAAGGGACCTTTAACGGTTGAAGCATCTTTTGGCATTTGTCATGATATACACAGGCATTTTCAGTCTATTGTCTTATTACTCAACACCATTTGATTTGGAGGTCAATTTTGGCCAAGATCTCCTGGTTCACATAACCCTAGCCCTCAGATTCTGGTATTTGATGCATTGGTTCAGGTTTGACCAGGGACTAATAACAACATGAACATACAGTACATGTGGAAAGGTAATATGCCAGGTAATATGCCAATTTAAAAGGTTGTGTATATTCATGCGATTCATGATATCACATTGATGAGAGAGTGACTTCAGACAGAATCTTGGCTTAGAAATGGAGAAAGTCAAAATGTTAATGCTGACTTAATCAGATGATTAACATGGCCTTTTTAAGGACAATAATCACACACTTACTTACCATCACCAAGACCGATAAGTAACTGCACTCAGTCTAAAAGGATTGAAGACAGATGAATTAAAAGGATACTGCCATTCTCTCACAGACACACACATACAACAAATGAGCAACAATGAATTGTACATAGAATGAAGGAAAATGGAGCAATCAAGTTTTCACATTAGCTGATTTTGATGGACTTCTATTGTGTAAGGCTGACCTACCTTCAAAAAACGTTTGCTCTGAGTCACCATTGGCCACAGTTAGTGGCGGCTTCTGTGTAAAGACCTGTCAGTTTCAGTCCGTGTTAGTGTGATACATTCTGGTACATTCTGGCTTTCTGCAGCTGATTTCACTGGACCATCACCATTGATAGTACATGAGTCACACCTGTGCTTTTTCCTGCTAAAGCAAATTACTGCCGAGATAAAGGACCATTTTGATGAGGAACTGTAATCAACACACAGCTGATAATGATCGCCCGTGTGGATGCGAATTGTGACCAACAACTTGGCTAAGAGCAAGTCAAATTGAACCTTCCTACGTAACAATAGCAGCAACTCAGTCATCCTTTTTCTCCTCATATCACTGACTGAATATGTGTACATATACACTCAACACTTCCAATATTAGTTGACCAGGATTGTATTCTGATTTTGACATGTGTCGTGTAAACAGCATCTTACATTTGGATATTCTGAGTTACAATCTGTTTCCAGAGTGGAGATTTTCCTAAGTGAGTCGAGTGGGATGTTGCCAGTGTTTGGTTTTCTGGACATTCTTCAGACATGTATGCGGTTCATTGGGAAATTTGTTATAAACATTCTTTCTAATAAAGGTATAAGTCAAAAGAAAAATACATATTTCTGACTAACAGCAGCAAAACACTTAGTCTTATAGGGGCTATATGCAGTATGCCTACCTCATCTACATAGACGTGTCAGTAAAGTCCTTTGAACAAAGAGTTAAAATGATGCAACGACCCTAATGTAATTGGATTATAGAGATGTGGACTTCATCAACTCACACAGCCTGACTGAGGGGACGATGTGACCTGTACAGTGAGTCATTCTGTCTGTTTCATGATGTTTAAAACTAATACCGAGGTCGAGATGAGGGTAGGAACCATTAACAAACAACACTCACAGACTAATAAAATGACAAATGGTCAGATATAAAATTCAACTTCTCCTCATACTAACTGCACGATTTGCATCTGGATGAATCCTCATTATATAAATAATTTAGGACTTTTGACATTATGATGGGGGGGGGCTTACCCCTTTTTTCCCGTGCATTTGATAACACCGGTGTCACCCCCCCATCCCATCAACACTACATATGACCCTTTAAACATTATAACAGAGGTCAATCGTCAACAGGTTTGTATGTTAATAGGAAGGTGAAGTAAACATTAGAAATGCTCACTACTCGCTCCAACTAGGACCTACGTTCACTGGAGATCTTTCCGACAGGGCTCCCTGATCCTCCACTTTGTTGGAACCCTTCCGCATCTTCAGCAGGTATCTCAGGGTCACAGGTGTTTCGCCCCTTAACCTGAACACCTCTCCTGAGTGGGGCAGCAAAGGCTGACTAGCCTTCACCAGCAGAAGGGTTCCAACAGTGGGCTCTCCTTATCCACAGCCACCTTGAACTGGACTCAGCTGCTGCTGCGACGCCCCTGGTGGCCCCCTTCAGCTGATTAGGTCCCAACCCAATCCTCTGCAGGAAGTATGCCACTGATTTTGCCGGAAAACCTCGGCAGCCGACTTCAATGGGGTAGCAGGTTGCATGCCACCCTTTTAACACAGCTTCGTCGATCAGGTCTTGGTATTTGGCTTTCTTCAGTTGGTGGGATGTGGCCAGCCTCTCCTCCCAGGGTACCGTGAGTTCAATAACGGCGATGGCTCTTGTGCTCCTCGATATCAAGAACATGACCGGTCGAAGGGAAGTCACTACCACATCCTGTGGGAAAACTAGCTTCCTCTTTAGGTCGACAGATAACTCCCAGTCTGAGGTGCCTTGCAGGATGCTGGGCCGGATCTTGATTGCTGTTGCGGTCTTCTGTTTCTTGCATCCCTCGCCGATGAAGGTTACGGCTCTTGGTGGTTGGGCTAGCATGTTGTTGTTGGCCTTGGCTCGTTGTTGTTCCACCCATTTTGCGATCTCGGTCAAGACCCTATCATGCCTCCATCTGTACCGCCCCTCCGCCAACGCCTTTGGACAGCCAGTCAGGATGTGGTTCAGTGTACATGCAGGTGTGCCACACTGCTTGCACGAACGGTCTTCCTCGAGACCCCAGATCTTTAAGTTTAATATTTTATCTTTAAGGTTAATATTAGTGCAATAGAAATTTTGTTAAAAAGAAAGAGTTGATTGGGGTTATCGTCTTTGAAAACTACAAAAAAACCCAATTTTCTTTTTCCTGAAAACACTGTCATTCTCTTATGCCACTTAAGTCTCTTATTGTATTTCTGGGAAACACTTTAGCAGTTGTGCCTTCACAGTGAGCTGTAATTATTGGGACATAACACTCTGCTCTCCAACTGTAACGCCCCATAGAAATGCGGCTTATTATTTGATCAATGTTTCTTTAAATGGGATCAATGATGGGAAGTCTTGTGGAGGTCTGTGCCCAACACAACAGTGCTTGATATCTTATTTGAAATCTTGAGCCAAAATTAATCAGAGAGATAATGATTAACAACTGAGAGTCTGATTATGTTCCTGCCTTGTCATAACCCCTGCATTAATCATGATAATTTCCCTCACCCTGGCACCTCCAGCAGGCCTGCCCTATTTGCTGCGATCCTATCAGGCTGCCATTAAAACTGTATTAACTGGACCCCGTCTTCCTGTCTGATCTACAAATAGAGGCTGTTTTTTTTTTGCCTTTTTTTTCTTTGCTTTTGTTTCAGTGTCTCAGCGTCAGAGTCTATTATTCTAAGCCTGTCACCTAAAAGCTATCTTTCAATTCTTGGCGATGTCAATAAATCTGGACAGGTCATCTTTCAATTGAATCAAATGTTGAGTGCCTTAAAAAAAAAAAAAAAAAGAAGATGCCGCTGTTTCATTTTACAGTAAATATACTGCCGGTATGATATTGAATTGCTAAAAGGATGATGCATTCATTTCAAAATTATTTTAATTGCTATGATGAAGGAATGAAAACTGCAATAGGATATGACACAACTATTCCAATGATCTCTGATTACATGTTTGAAGCAACATATCCTCCTATAGCTTTCTATCTATAAACCTCAAACACCAGCTTGTTGGTGAGTTACACACACACTGCGGAGTTGTGCTATTCTATTATTCCTTTTGGAGGATCAGAGGTTTTGTCGCTGTAGGTGTTGGCGATGAGTCACACCGCCAAATTACCGCGTTTCAAACGGCTTTCAAATTACTTCCCTTCCAGTCGGGTGGTGCGCTGATAACCGATAACAGTTTTCATTTCAACAAGGAGTTTTAGAGGACTCATCTTTCCTTCTGTTTGTTTGGCTCAAGGTATAGTTTATGTGTTGCCTATCTGGTTATGTTAATATTACTGCTATATAGTCAGATTACAGTCTATGGAGAATGAAAGTCCTATTTCTGCAGAACTGTCTTAAACAAATGTTTCTTTCTTTTTAAATAAAAAATAATTACAAATTTGTTCATCTGTCAATGTATAAAGACATTATTAAAAAATAAGAGCCCAGAATATGAATCTCTGCCTATCAAAAGGCTCATTGAACCAGATTAAAAAAAAAAAATACACAGACTGCCTACATCACTAAGAGAGGGATGCAGGGAAGTTGAGATATCGTTAAGATCATGGATAAAGCTAAGTATAATGAGTTTATATAAAGTGAAAGGCGTTAAAGAACTTACCCACTGCAATTGATATGAAAAAAAAATCTGAAGAAACACAAGCTCATTTAAGCACCACTAGACCATAAAAAAAGACAAAAAAAAAAACGACGTGTGTATTTGTAAAACAAATGAGAAAGCAAAAAGTCTAACTGGTCAAAATGAGCTGTTATTTTGGTATATATATATTGTAAATATACTCGTATGTGCATTTACTATAAGTGTGTGACTGTACTGTTGAGAACAATTCAATGTTTGACACATCTGTAGCAGTCTAAAAAATTCATCGCACACATTATATTTATAATGTTATATTTGTAATGTGTTTTCTTCAGCTGCGCAGAATGAACATGAAAATGAAGTGCAAGTGAGTCAGACTAGTTAAGTTAACTTTACAAAAAAAAAAGCTGCAAGATGCTTTTGTCAACACAAAGTAAAGTCTACTGGTTGTTTACTACCAACATGAACCATTACCCGTAACGTTTTTAAATACATTCAAAATCATAGGGTAAAGGATTTGGACTAAACACCACGTCTGACTCCCATCATATTAAAAAACACTGCTGGAAAAATTCATATTATTCTTCAGTCAAAGCCAGTATTCTTCATGACATAATGAAGAATACCTATGGATTGACGAGATCCCCTATGGATCTCGTCAATCCATAGGGGAGGCACTGAATTTGAAATTTGGCACATTACAGTGAAGGTCCACAAAAGCATGGTTTCCCTGCCATTACATCTGCAGTTCGCAGCTTTGGCATCTGTACTCTCTGGTGCAGTGATTCCAAACCATGTGGATGCGAGCTATTATTCTTACAAAGACTCACGGTAGCTTCTACTGTAGTCCATTAAAGGCAGCAGGCCCGCTGTCTTGTCATGAGGCCTCGGAATGTGCAGCACTGCCTTTGAAACAATGTGTGTGTGCGTGTGCCTGTGTTTGCCAGGTTCAGGTTCAATTCACTTTCAGTAGTGTGTTTGCTGATGCACGTGCCAAATGTCTACAGGAGAGAAGGGACGAGATTGATGGCGAGTGCTGATGTCGCACGCTCCCTATATGAGTCGCCTCATCAACCTCAAATTCATTGCCTGCTTCTGGTCCTCCAACGCCATCCGTCACTGACGCTGCCACTTTTCCCCCAAAAGGTTGCAATGCACATTTTGCAGCTCATATTCATTGTGGTAAATAATTTCTGAGAAGCAGACAACGAACGCAAGAGTGGGACAACAATCAACACCGTGCACACGCATTACTCACACACAAGCAACTTCCCCCAGAGGTCCATCAACTCTGGTCATAACTCTTCTCATGGGTCATTTAGCGGCTGTTCAGAGCCCACTCTCTCGACTATATGGGCTCCCATATTCATATAGTACTTTTAACACCGCATTCATTATCCTGTTCATTACGTTAACTTACTATGGATTACTTATCGAGGGATGGCGTTCATTCACTGCACCGCGCGATGTGGACGAAGCAACATTATTCTTTGCAGCGGCACGCAAAGATTTATGTATGTACCCAGGAAGATAAAAGGAAATACAAAACTGAGAGTCCGTGTAGTTTTTGTGTGTTTCTGTTGTTGGTGTGAAGAGAAAAAGAGAAGCTCGGGATTATATGCATGTCCTTCTGCAGAGGTCAGGTTTATTGGTTTAGTAATGTTTTATTGACCACACATTTGCATTTCTCAGTCTCTGTAGTGAGATACAATCTGGATATATGGGGATGTACTGTATGTGGAGCAGGAATGACAAATGTTTCTGAGAAATGTGCTCGTATTTAGTGTGACATCCTTTTGTCTAACTCTTTTTTGATTAGACAAACGCACAAGACCGTCTTCGTTTTATGATTATTATACCATGTTTCTTTTCATAATAATAATAATAATACATTTGATTTATCGGAGCCTTTCAAGACTCTCAAGGTTGCCGTACAAAGATTTGAAAATAAATAAAACACAATTAAAATGACATGTATATAAAACACACAGGTACATAAATGGCAGCAGATAAAAGTGAAATTATGGAATTGAATAAGCCTGTCTGAATAAATAACTTTTAAGCTGGGATTTAAAGGTGGTAACAAAGTCCGAATTTTTTATGTGTTCCGGGAGGGCATTCCAAAGGCGGGGGGCAGAGTGGCTGAAAGCTCTGGACCCCATGGTGGTCAAGCAGGGAGGTGGGAGGGTGAGTTGGATGGATGAAGATGACCTAAGAGTGCAGTTGGGAGTGTTTATGTGGAGGAGATCAGTGAGGTACTGAGGGGCCAGGTGGTTTAAGGCTTTTAAGGTGAGGAGTAGAATTTTACAAATGATGCGAAATTTAACAGGAAGCTATTGGGGTTGTTGCAGGGCAGATGCTATGAGACTCATGGAGGGGTTCTGGTGATAATACGAGCAGCAGAGTTTTGAACCAGTTGCGGTTTATGTGTAGATTTGTCTGGTAGACCAAATAATAATGCAGTAATATTGTAATATTGACATTGTTCTGCTTCTTGTCATGGGGACAGATTCGATACCGACTTAAACTTTGAAAACCCATTCCGTTCAGTTTAGGTTTGTGTGCTTTTTAAAGCTGTGAGTCCTGTATATGTGGATCATTTTTGGTCAATCTATTTTGTGCAAATGACATTCTGTGGTGCTTTTACTTTGCATTATACTGTTTACTTAATGCAGGCATGTTTGTAGTGTAGCCTTGAAAATCACTGTGTAAAGAAAACAATAGAATATTAATATTGAAACAAATGTTGAAAAACCAAATGGATGGCTGTGTTATTTGGTGGTTTGTTCAATGTTTATGGTTTCTCAGTTTCCTTTCTCCTCCACATTATTCTCAGAGAAAAAAATGGAGGGGGGGGAATGGCTTTTTCCAGCCAAAAAAACCTGACCCACTGCTGCTCTGCTGGGGATTTGATAGATAGAAGGGAAAGATTTCTGTTGCTTTCTTTATCACTTTCTCACAAGATTAGTGTTCATAAATCATGTGGATTGTTTTAAAATGTGGGCATTTCTTTAATGCGTATACCATAAATGCAAATGCATTGAATGCATAGCAGAAATGTATGTAATTTAATGTAGCTTGCAGCAATTTATATAACTTTTCAAAAGCATGTTGAAAAATGAAAGATGAAGAAGTATATTATAGTGTGGGTGCGAGAGTCCTGCACACATAATCAAGAAGCTATGCATTGTATTGTAGAAGCCTTATGGCGCAATTACTTGTTCTTCCCTCCCCTGACAAAGTGGCGTGGGTGGTGGAAAAGCTTCTGTTAATCATGGGCTCTATTTTATCACTTCCAGGTAGAGACCCTTTTCTGTGCAAGGGAGCTGCATTAGCACACTTGCTGAAAGATCCTCAGCCCACATTAACATAATTGTGGACAATATGTCAGCAAAAGCAAGGGAATTCATCATTCCTATCTCCTCTTGTTTGAAGAGTGTCAATTTTTCGGCTCTGCCTGACAACCTTACATCCCTCCTCAGTCCAATACCCACAGTGCAAAAGAGGTTAATTAAATGGCATAAAAGGGCATCCACATATAGGCATTTCCTCTTGTCTTAGCAGTTTGGACAGGCAGCCACGAGTAAAAGCACACCCCAACCTCCTCCTGAGGTTCATTTCTCTGTAATGTATATTACAGTAAGAGAGGGGAAGTGTGGCCATCTCGGTGCATGTGCGTGTGTGATGTGAGAGAGAGAAAAGAAGTGCACAACAGACAGAGACACACACAAGCTATTACTGCGAGGTGTGTATGTGTGTTCTCCAGTGTGTGTTTTCCATTAAATGCAAGTACGGTGTACCACTGTTAATCTATCTGAGTGGCCAAGCAGGCGGGAGTGTGAGTCAGTGCGGGGGTGCGGACATGGAGTGAGGGTAAGGGGCCAACTAATGCTGAGTGGCAGTTGATAATGCCAGACCGTTATATCAGCATCTGCCCTACGGCTCCAAGCTTACCTCTTCGAGCCTGCTGCCGCCATCAAGCATTTCAACACAAACACACATACAATAACACCACCACCTTGTGAATGCCTTGCATTCTGCAGCAAACAGAGCTCTCACACAAAATCTAATCAAACAGAGGTTACGGGGTGCCTCCAGCTATCATAACAAATTACAACTTCATTTGATGTGTGCGTATCTTGTCTGCCACCACGTCACATATTTGCACCCTAGTCTAAACGAAGGATCACCTCAGTCACCAGGTTGACGCTGAGCATAAATCTTAACCTCGCGGAAAAACAAACAAAAAAAATCCCAAGGCTGTCAATATCAGATTTTATGTGTATGCGTGAGTGTAATAAGCCATGTCAATATCGAAATGTAACATCATGGGGTGTAGATTAGATTCATGATTATGGTGTGGAGCTGCTAAAACCTATCTGAAATCTAGAATTCACATGCATAGAGCGTGACATTTTGAATCAGACCACCACATAATTGCTTCATAAAGCTGGGCTCCTGTGACTCTGACGTCTGCAGCTAAAAACCAATTACCTTTAAAACATCTCACACAATACAACGTCTCACACACAACTATACCGTGTAAGCATTGTCACAAATTGCAGGCCACCAATGCAAACAGAATCAGCCTACATACAGGCACCACACACACATAAACACAGACAACTAGAGGTAAAAGCTTCAATACAGGGAGCGAGAAATCTGTATGAGGACTGACAGCTGAATTTAGTGCCACACAAGGCCACAGCCAAGGTTTGGCAGTGACAAATAAAGTGTATGGAAATGAGCTTGGCTTTAACATCGAGGATGAACTTGTTTCTCCATTATCCAACAAGTGAATACCATAATGACAGCAGCGCAGGTCTGTGTTTAACAGCAGTACAACAAGAAAGTTTCATATCTGTATATTTATTTGCCCTTCAGTTAAAATGTTCAACTGTAATGTACGAAATGCTCCATTACAACAGACCTTGAAAATGTCTGGCTGACTGTGGGGAGTTGTTTTTATTTTTAAAATGAATGAAGCAGAAGGCAAGTATATATGTAAAGAAAAAAAGAGAGAAAGAAACAAAGAATAATGGTACATTAAGCTTCATAATGAAAGTACCCCTCTGCTTAATTACGTTTACTGTTTGTTGCAGATTTTTTTTTTTTTTTTGAGGTATGTGTTCAGGACCGCAGAGGTTTCAAATGGAACATTGTAATTCCACTGTTATATTTCAGCAAAGCAGCAGCAGGTTTTCTGCTTGATTAGGTACTGATAACCATCAGAAATAGAGCTGATGTGCAAATTAATCATTAAGCACATTATTCTCCAGCACCACAGCAAAGCATATGTACAGTATGCGTGCTAGCGCCTGCATTGATTAATGTGCATTTGACGATGTGGTATGATAATGGTGATGGGAAGCCACGCACAGAGCACAATAAACAGCAGTCAGATATTATGGGGGACAGCAGGTGGAAAATTGTGCAGTTCCTGGAAATTAAACAGTGATGCACAATAGCCCCTCTGGCCCACGGACCACACAGTCACAAAGGACTCAGGGCCACCTTGGACAAAAGAATAACAACCGGACCCCAAGAGAAGTCCGGCTTTGAAGTGTGAACCACTTATCTGTGGCTGTGGATACAAGTCATTGATTCGTGGGAGCGCGTCACTATATGACCCTAATTGATAGCCTGCCAAAGAGGTCACTCCATCTTTTCCAGCTCCCGAATCTGAAGCAAGCTGGAAGGAGAGGAAGGAAGGAACAAGGGGAGGAAGAGGCTGCACGCTAACCTTTAATATGTGAGAAGGAAAATGGCAGCGTACCAGCTCTATCTCTACAATTTTCTCTTTTCATTCAGGAAAAGTACTATTTCATTCATGCCATTTCCGTTCATTCATCAGCTGGGGCCAGCCTAAGAGTCACAGTGCCATCTCCACACCAACATTCTTATCAATGGACGTGACGTCAAAACTGCCTGCAGCTGG
>JAPTHA010000007.1:16206684-16217484 GCA_029814585.1 Gymnapogon annona
GGGAATCACGTGGTCCACGACGGGTATATACAATAAAGTTGCGCTGGCCGTGGTGCTGAAAACATTCACTCGATTGTACATTAGAGCAGAGCAGCTGCCCATACAAACACAGCACACGAATAAATCAAATAACCGACAGTTTATGATTTTTTTTCCCTCCTTCTTCTTAATGTTGGTCACAGACTGAAGACAGAAAAAAAAGGTGGGGGAAAAAGGCAAAGAAAATTCTCTCAGCTGGTCCACTATTCATGAAATAATCTTGGCTCTACCCGCGTTGTGAGTTTCAGCACTTCCCCACCCCCCCACCCCAGTGGGACTTCAGGTAAGTGGAACGAGATCTCCTTCTGCATCATTCACAAAAACATCTGTGAGGACGAGATGATATAATTATTAATGATCTGACTGGGATTATCGTTTTATCTTAAATGTGTGTTTGAAGTGTGCAGGAATTTCTTTCCAAAATGCCAATTTTAGAAGAATGAATGTTTGCTGCAACAGTGAGAGACTGTTGATAATGTATTTGTGAGGTAGATGTGAAATGGGATTTTTTTAATCGCAAGAATCTGGTTTAGTAATCTAATACTCGAAAGTAACTCCCCCCTTTTAAGTGCTGCATCTGTTGGATTACATGAGAAAAAAAATCGTGACTACTCCACATTACCGGTGTATATGGATAAAAAAATATAAGGATACCATCAATAGCCGAAAACAAATTATTTTTTCCTTTATTGAATATTTAAAGTAGATTAAACGATCAAGCCAAAGTAGTGCGCAAAGATTTACACTTTAAAAATGTCTTATCGATGCCCATAAAAGAATTAAAACCGGAGTTTTGAATACCTGTAATAAACAAATTAATTAATTAATTAAAGGCGAAATGCAGAAAAACTGTCTCAATTTTACAAAATTAATAATCTGTCGCGGTTTAATTTAATTTAGATATGAATGAGATCAGAGTACAAACCACACACGCACAGTTACCCAGTAAATGTAGGCCTTTTTCAATCGTTTCCACATCTCGCTGGTCCAGTTGATAAATACTGACATACTTAAAAAATTGGGCTGCGCTGTGCGCCGTGAAAACCTGCATTCCACCAGTGCCAACAAGGACGAACCCGCTCACATCACAGGAGGGCAAAGCCGTGGTTCGAACAGGGCTGTTCTTCTGTCACTTTGTGGATTTTTTTTTTCTATTCAAAATCCCACCTTCAGTTTATTAACAATTTGGATGGACCAGTCAGAGACCGTAGGGTTAAATAAATCAGCCGTTGCCACCGGCTTTACGCATGACTTCCCCGTGCGTGCTGTCTTTATATCAGAGTCCCGGTCATGTCGCCTTGACGCACGGATATATCAAAAGTACAGCAGAGACATGCGACGGACACATGTATATTTTCCTGCTTTTCTTGTTTTAAAAATTAGACGGTTCGCGTTTAAAATGGAAAGTAACCGCGTTGTGTTTGGATTGACTTGGAGGAAGAGGTGAGACATTTTATATACATCAAATTGCATTAAAATATACATACCGAATATTTAATATAGTCATTTTAATTCTAATGAGGGAAAACAAAGCCTGAGCATTTGGAACGTCAGAATGCGCGTTTTAAGGATGATAATAACTGCGTTGACGCGCGGCTGCAGCCAAAGAAAGGCTCTTGTTTTTTGACCAAGGCGTAATATTTTAACTCAAATGAATACCTTTTTCTTAATAGATAGGATTTTGCTCGGAAAAAACAATCATGACTGACCATTTTATTTTTCCGGTCAGACCAGACCTTCACGTACATGTTGCCACATAAAAGATGTTACGCAGCAAAATCAAGAGAAAATGCCATTTTAAAAAAAGCAAAAAAGAGGAGTCATACAAATTTAGTGCACAAAAATACAAGCATTGTTGGATTTGTCAGATCTTGTTAGACTGCGTTTGGCTGCGCTTTGTTCCCAGACGTTTGTCCAATTATTAAATAAATAAATCACACAGTGTCAAGTTGCTCATTTTCCAGTCTCTCCTCTCTCAGCCGAAAAAGGATGAGAAAATCTGCAATTGGCATTGATAACCCAGTAAAAGTGCGAGTTTTCTGTTTGGTTGTTTGTGTCGAATACATTTTTTTAAACGTGCACTTAGAATTGATGAGCAGAATGTGATGAATGTGTTTAGACAAATGCTGCTCATTTGACCAATGAATTTCCACATAAGCCATACCTATAAGTCTATACCGCGAATTACTGACTATTTCTACCCCCCTACCCCTCCCACCCCAATCCCCCTTTTCCCTCTGCCACCTTCCTCTCTTCAGGTACTTAACCTCCCTCCTGCCAGTTCTGCATGGTCATGACCTGTCATCACGCCCCTTCCACAGCCCACCTCATCCTATTGGTCCTGCTCATTGTCACTACAGAGCTGGTTCGCACCGCCCCTGTGTGGGGCGAGGGAGGGGAAGGAAGGGTGGAGGGGCGCACCCGGACAGACCATATAGAGGACAGCATCAGCTCCCCTCTCTCGCTCCCACCCCAGAGTCTTTCCAGCCCTATCAACATGACACAAGACCAGGACTGGGGCCCTGGTCAAGATAACCGGTCAGATAAAGGGACTGACCCTGCACAGGTGCTTGCCGTTCTCCTGGAGGCTCTCGACCACCCGAGCGCGGGTGAAACCCCTGCAAGCAAAAGCAAAGACTGGCAAGCAGATCAGAGTCAGGAGCTGCCCTCCAAGGAAGTGCTGGAGGGTGGTAAGACAAGGAGAACCGGGGAAATGGAGAGAGAGGGGAGGATTGAGGATGAGAAGGAGGGGGGAGGGGCTGCTAAGGTTATTGAACAGCTAATTGTAGACCACTTGACAGCTGTTCGGGGCGACGACTTAAAAGAAAAAGAGGAGGAGGATCAACGCTGGTCTGAGAAGGATGTGGGTACTGCACCTGATAGCCTAAGTGAGGAGGGGGGCAGAGAGGAGGATGAGGGAAACGATTTAGAAAGTTTTTTAGACGAGGCTGGACCAGGTTCCACCTCACAGGGAGACGATTCTTCACTGCAACGCAAAGTGAGAGGCTACTTCCAAAACATTGATTTGGGTCTTCAAGATAATGAGATCCTGCCTCCTCTCAAGGGCTACAAGGCTTACAACACTCAGTTAGCACGAGCAGGAAAGAAGCTCCACTGGCAGGAGAACGGGGCGCGCAGCCGACCTGTTAAGGGGGGCAACTTCATGGACGACTTTGAGGACGAGGGTGAGGAGCTGGAGGAGGAGGTGGAGGAAGAGGAGGAGAGTCTGTCCCATATGGAAGAGGAGGCGAGGGCACGTGCGGAGAAACAGGAGGTCCTCCGTCAGCAGGAGGAGGCGGAGCGCGCCAGAGAAGAAGAGCAGCGCCTGGCGGACATCGCCTCTGACATGCTCCTGCAGTACATGGGCAGGAAGCAGCAGTCGTACATGAAGCCCCGGCAGAAAAGCAGCATGGGAGCTGCGGGTAACACTGCCGAGGACAAGCGCTCTGAGGAGGTCAATCCCGACGAAGATGACCTGGACCAACAAATGATCGACAGACTCATTGAGATTAGCAGCAAGCTGCACCTGCCCGCCGACGATGTGATCGAGATCATCAGTGACGTGGAGGAGAAGAAAAAGAAGAGGAAAGAACTGCAACAGCAGCCCATCAACCACAGTCCCGTCGCCCCACGCTTCCGCCCTCTGGTACCCCCTCCTCTGGTTGCTCCACCCATTTACCACTACACGGCCTCAAAAAACCCCAAGAAAGCCCCTTATAAGTATAAGTCTAACAAAAAATGGCAGAAGGACAAACTCAAGTCGTACAAGCAGGACTATTGGTACAAGCCTCAGAAGCAGCTCGACTACTGGTACAAACCCCAGAAGCAGTTTTTAGCCTTCCCCTCATACCCCTACTACCAGAAGCCATATAGAGCATATTACCCTGTTTATTTCCCATACCCCAAATCGCAGTATTATGGTAAGCCAATCCCCCCGAGAGACCAGCCATTTGGCCCCCAGGAGCTTGACCTCCAGCCCCCGAGACGAAAGCACTGGGCTGGGGGTAAGGACCGAGGACAGGGCTGGAGGCAGCAGCCCCCTCCACGCCTGCCTCTCACCCCTTATATCTCTAACTATATCCTCCCTCACCCACGGACCTACCAAACCCTACCTCCCCCCAAACCAATAACAACACCCAGGAGAGGCAGGCGACCTCCGTACTTCTATCCACAAGTCACGCCAGGAGATGACTATGAGGAAGATGGGCTGGTGCCTCAGCTGGACAGTGAGGAGGAACTGGAGAACTTTATCGAGAGGATCTACATGAAACGCAGAATGTATTGAGAGACTTTATATATGGGCATTCCTCAGATCAGAGGGACTGACAGCTGTAAGAGAAGGGAAGAAAAAAAAAGACTCATAGGAGATGATGAGTTTTGAGCCTGATGGAAATTTAAGGGTCCAGAGAGGAAAAGTTAGATTTATGTTTATTTATTCACTGTACTTTTATTGATTTTTTTTGGTGGGTCAGAAAGGGGATGAAGTCTAAGCTCCCTGTAACCACCTTCAGCCTCTTGCTCAGTTTACATTTTGAAACAGAACATACCATAGTGTATGTCTGCCTCCATTCAGGTTGATCTCTGATGCTCTTGCATATTTCAGAGTTTTCTAGAACATGCACGAAAACGTGCGCACACGCATACATGCAGATAAACACATGCATATCAAAACACACGCATATCAAAACATATTTTTGACACATTCAAAAGCAGATGTGCCCATTATAAGAGAACCATGTTTACAACATATGACATGTTTATATTTTTTTGTTGATTTTGTGTATGTCATTACAGAATTTGAAGAAGTGCAATAACTTCTTAGCTATAACAATGGAAAGAAAGAAAAAAAGGACCATTGAACACTGCTTTAGTCAATGTTGACAGTTTGACATGTTTCTGTTGCATTTCTTGTGTGTAGTTGCCTTTCTTATTCCTGATTGGATCAACTTTAAACAACTGCAATTTGCAAAGGTGCCAAATACACACATTTCAGTTTTTCCAACTCAAGATTATGAATTTTGCCTTACAAGCACCATGGTTTTATAAGGGAAATATCATATTACATATTATAATATCATGGCAAATGGTCCCAATGTAGAAACCCTGTGGACTCCAAAAGCACAAACTTAAACACTAAACACTTCCAACCTGGTGGACTAAGGGTTTTTAATCACTTTGGGATCCAGATGTTATTATGTCAACACATTTATAGTTGATCCACCATAACCAGTATCACTCACATTCACAACACAGTACTCCTTTACCAGTCAGGAGCTCATACGTCCCATTTGTTTCACCATCCTTTTCACCCACTATCACTACAGAAGCATCTTTACTCACTGACTTCTTACACTTCTTTTCCTCACCATGCACTATCTGTACTTTTTTGGTTTTGATTTCTTTAAGAAAAATACTTGAAGTTACACTATTTGTTCTACAGCCTTTTCAAAACAGATCCACCAAGAGGCTATAAGCATTTTTGTTCATTTTTCGAAGTAATTCATTGAAAAGTTTCAGGCCGGGGAGTCAGGGATTGCGCTTAAAACGTTAAATGCACGTCTTTCTACTTGCATCTTAAAAAATGAACAAAAAAAAACAAACAAAAAAAGAGAAAAAAATAAAACAGTATGGAGAAACCAAGATGGTTGATTTCTCTGAATAAACTGTGATCATAAAAAAAAGAAGAAACCTTAAAAGGAAGAGGGCCACTGTGTCCGCAGTGAAGCCATCTGTCTTGTAAAAAGAGAGTGTTGTTGTTGATGTCACCTTTAGCATTGTAAGATGTACAGTGTGAAATAAATATGCCCGTGCAATGTGTAAATAACAGCATGATGATTACTAGTTTTGCTATATGATAAAAAATAAAAGCAATTATTTTATTAAAGTTCAGTTTTTTAATGGCTTTTTGAGAGTGCTATTGTCTTACAAGCAGCAGATTTAGTAGCGATGTTAAACCTATGACTAATAACAGAAGGGAAAATAGGGGAAATGGAAATGAATACAATCGAGGCTTATGGCGACGGCACCACATGTACACTATATGACAGACTGGGAACAATGAGGAGACAAATCTATAGAGAGACAGTGTTTATAATACGCCAAGACGATCAATGAAGAACATAAGAAAAACAAGAGCAGAGATGAAAAAGGGGAGGAATAAGCAAAGAAAGGAAAAATTCAGAAGGAGGGAGAAAAATGGTAACTGCAGTGTTTGATGAGTCACATGATTGGTGGATGAGTCATCCATCTGTACACTTTACTGCGCAAGACCACACTCGTACGCACACACACACACACGCACGCCCGCGCACACGCACGCACAGTCTCTTTGAGTTGTATAGTAATTTAGCTGCTGGCATTCAAGATAATGATTGAGTCATGTTCGCTCCTGCCTGGAGCCAGCCAATCGGCTGCTGGAAAGGTGTTTGGTAGATAGGCTTTACCATATCTTGTTTCCACACCTCCCCCTCACACAGGCAATATGTCCTCCCTTGAAGTGCTTCTGACTGTCTCTTGTTTGGCATCGGAACAAACCTTATGCATGCTGTCGCTGCCACAAACGCTGACAGTGATTTACAGACAGTCAATACATTCTGATCACCTGTTATCTCCAGCGCTTACTCACCCATTCATCCATATGGTTCATGGCATTATCTCTTGTCAAGTTATCCTCATGCACCATATGATTAAACCAGATTTTGTTAATTACAACTTGTACCTTTTTTTTAAAAAAAAAAATCTGGTTGGAATGTTTATTTGTTGTGGCTAAAGACACACAGATTTAATAATTAGCAGTGAGCGAGCTCTGGAAACATCTCTTTTTGTCACTGGCCTCCAGCCAACTGTGCTGCTGCAGAGAGAAAAAAAACCCCACTGTGCCAGTACAACAGCAGCCGACTCTATTTGTGAGATGTATTTATGTAAACCAGAATGGAAAGAAATATAAGGTACTCTATGCTGTTTTCTGTAGAAGAAGAAGAAGCATAATGCTAGGCTGCTGGTAAGCCACTAGTTATCACAGATAATCCCTTAAAGCTGCTATACATTACGCAATTGATCTTCAAAATGAACAATAGAATAAATGAAAGTCGAGTCAATCGCTTTGAACTCTACAGACTCTACATACTCTGCACCTCCTCCCAGCATTGCGATATGACAGTGGATCACTGTCAGCTGTTTGTTTGTGTTTATAATACAACTTGACCACTCGGGTTTATTGTCATGTCATCCTCACAGCTCTGCCTTTTGCTGTTGAGGTAGCGCACAACTAAAAAGGCACTTGACAAAGTTATAGACAAACTGGTGCAGTGAACTAGATATTTCCCTGAAGAGTGTATGGTAACAAAACAGAGACCCCCTCAAAAAATTGAGATTCAACAACTGGGTAAAAGGCAACCTTAAGTGAGTAAAAATACTAGTTATTACAACTCTAACCCTGCATGTACACAGACACGCATACATATATATATAAGGGCCAATGGCAAATTCACATGCATCAATAACTATAATTCTAATGAGTGAATAGATCATAAAGTGTTAACATTCACCCCCAATCAATGAACTGGATTCATTCTGTTCCCTAAATGCTGATTATCTGTTTTCTGCTCCTCAGTCCTCAAAAGTATCCACCGATATCAAAGGATTTGTGCGATTCCACAAAAACCAAACACAGACACCAACACAAATACAAGAGCAACATGTGGGAGACAGAACACTGGCTGCAGATTTACACACAAACTAACGTTTTGAGGTGGTTTAACATGTTATTTCTACACTTCAGATGTTTTGCATCACCTGGAGTGAGCTGCACACGCTCCAAGGAATAAGAATGACAGTGGATGTGAGTGGACGTACGAGAATGGAGAAAGATGATTGGACGATTATGCTTCACGGTTGACATTCATAATCAACCGAGCACACTATTGGATTTACATTACAGTAGTGAACCGCAGACCTTTTAGTGTTCTTCTGACGCATTTGAAAAAGTTACAATTTTCGTTCATAATATGAGCCAGAGCAAAGCTGAGTGTGACTGCATGCAATTTGCGCTTCACAGATGCCATGTCTGAAGTGGAAAACAAAGCCGGTCTGCTTGCACACATTCAGATGTTTAAAGCTGATGATGCTCACATACACTGTTGCGAAAAGATGTCTTGTGCAAAGTCCTTTCACACCTTGTTGATGAGCCGTGGACAAAAAAGACAATGTTTTGATGCTGCTGGACTGCGCTTGTTGATTTTGCTGGTGACATACACACAGTAGTGTCACAATGCAGAGAAGGAAGGACCCAAAAGCAGACAAACTCCGAGGTTAATGTTATCAAAAAATATCTATTCTTTTTCTCTTTTTTCACACAAATGGTTCTTCAATAGAATTTTCTCCCAAACATCAATTACTAACAAAAAGCGACGCCAAAAACACGTGAATAGTATTAAACAAAAATGCCTACCACAGGAAAATGATATAATGAAAACTATAACCGAAAATCATACTCTTAAGTGGCAAAAGGACACAACATTGGAAATTACAACTTAATACTTCTTACCTCACCAAACTCTATAATCAAACCAAAAGACGCTTTTCCATACTCACAAAACTCTCTCAAAAGGATCTCAACAGGTCAGTTGGACTCAGTGGTTGATCACATGACAAACTGACACCAGACTGGGGAAAAAACACCGACTTTATACATGGAGGATGCACCAGGTGAGAGACATTAGGAGGGAATTAGATACTGGACACAGGTGGGATGGAATCTGGGTGTGAAACTGCAAGACACATGAGGAGAAGGATGCTGGACCCAACCAGACCTACAACGTAAAACAAGAAACACTTACTCCACACAAATCCCACGACATGACAAGTATAGCTCAAAAAAATTTTGAACACAATGCATCATTGTATGCCGAGCTTTAGATGGCCTTTAGATTACCTCCTCGTAGGAATCATTTATATTTTGCCTGATGGGAAGGCTAGAATTAATTTGCAATTTGAATTTTGCTAAAAAAAAAAAGGCTC
Organism: Gymnapogon annona; assembly: GCA_029814585.1. Classification (NCBI taxonomy): domain Eukaryota; kingdom Metazoa; phylum Chordata; class Actinopteri; order Kurtiformes; family Apogonidae; genus Gymnapogon; species Gymnapogon annona. The sequence continues at coordinate 16,215,742 of JAPTHA010000007.1, forward strand.
CAACTTTCACAGGAATAAAATGGATTTCCATCTAACAACTGGTTCAAAAGAATCTGAAGACACAGCGGTGGCATCAGTGATGGCCCCTGGAAGTCTGTGCATTTACAGGAGCAGAAACTTGAGGACAAACGTCACTATTTGGTCACATGAATACTGGATTAATGTCGGTTTCCGCTCTTTAGAATCTGATTAAATTAGCCTCTTGCTGTCAAGTGCTTTTATGTGTTATTTTTTTACATTGTTTTATTTTGCATTTTGAAGCACTTTGTGAATCTATTCTATGAAAAGTGCTGTAGAAATAAAGTTTTACTTCCTTTACTTACTTAAATAAACGTCATAGCTGTTCTCCAGACTTTAGTCCAGCCTAAAGCTCAAAAGTTCTATGGGCTAAAGAGACATTTCCACATACAGTACTGTTAAAGAGTAGTTTTGGTAGAATACGTCTAATGAGAGGTTGAGAAAAATGAGAAAAAAAAACATGTATGCAACATGAAATATGAGTATGTTTGCGCTACCTGAGTTGTCATTATCAATACTGATGCAGGAATAGGTTGCATGGCAACGAGCACTATGCTATCATTTTTTTGTTTGGGGAAGAGTGTACTTTTATGCCCTGCTACTTTGATGATGTTTTAAGGTTTTATGTGTTCAGCTGAGGAAGAAAAACATCCAGATGAAAGTAAAGATTCATGAGCCTTTTTGGAAGATAGACTAATGCACCGATTTATTTTATTTGTCACTAATAATTAAAGGACAACACCAGCCTTATTTTTAAATGTGAAAATAGTAGATTTCTATTTTCTGAATGGATGTTTGCAGACTAGTTTTTAATATTTTTGGACAGGAGGATGTAAAAAAAATATACTATTTTGATCAGACAGACAGATCTGATAACCTGTAAATGTATTGTGTCAAGTCTTCCTTTATTCAAAGCGTATAGATAAGAGTCACAATCATGACTTACAAATTTAACCAAAAACACAGCTCATGCTTCACATTCAGTAAATAACACTGGACATTTCAGCCATTCAAGCCACTGACAATGACTATCACCGTCATTGTAAAAGATGCTGTAAGTGTCAAGAAAATTGAACTTTCCTGTCACTGATGGTAAACAGCTTCCCGGAATGTCTTCCCTGTATTTGTTAATTTTGTCATCTGTTAAACTACCATCAATGAAACATCATCTTTGCCACATAATATGCCTCATCAACTGTGTATTCTGCGGCTACAAAAGCAGAGCAGCACAGGGTACCCCCTTAAAACTGTATCCTTTGTTTATGATCTCTGCAACCTTTGTCACTTCGCTCCCTCCTTTCATCTTCTTCCTTCGTTTTTACCCTGCTCTCTACCCTCATCCCCATCTTCTTCCTCTTTACCTTCAATTATTTGTGCCCTCCCCACCCTGCCCCCCCCTTAATGCTCCCAAATACCTAATCTTCCTCTTTTTTTCCCCCTTTGTCCTCTCTTCATTTCTTGTTTTGTATGCAAGCCCCAAGGGAGAGAAATGGGTGAAAAGCACTCCCTCTGCACCACTGTCACAAAAGACTGGTGAGTCACCGCCACTTATGTTCCCGTCTCCCTCCTCCCACAAAAAAACACACATACACAGGAAAAAAACACTCAAATTACTCCCTACCTGTCGTGCAGTTACAGGACGACATACACAGTCACACACACACACACACACACACACACACACACACACACACACACACACACACACACACACACACACACACA
>JAPTHA010000007.1:16231242-16242082 GCA_029814585.1 Gymnapogon annona
TGGTTCAATAAAGTCATTTAAATCTCACGGATATGATGTGGCCAAGTGGCCAAAACTATAAAATAAATGGCTTTAACTTAAGCATAAGGCACGTTGCGCATTTTAATTTAAAATTGACCCTTATTTTATCACAATTTTGTAGTAGATTATATACCGATTATATACCTTTATTAGTCCCACTCTGGGAAATTTCTGATTTATATGAAACATAATCCGTGTGTGTATATATATAATACATGCACACCCACACCCACACCATATTTATATTCGGGGAGATTTCAGTATATGCTGAATGCTGGTGTATAAATTTCCACTTTAATGGACTGTAATAATTGACATCCTTATTTTATCACAATTTTGTAGTAGATTATATACCTTTATTCGTCCCACTCAGGGAAATTTCTGATATAAATAAATAAATAAATGGACCATATTTATATTAATTCGGGGAGATTTCAGTATATGCTGTATGTTGGTGTATAAAATTCCACTTTAATGGACTGTAAAAATTTTGTTTTTCGTCTACAGAATACACGTGTGTGCGTGTGTGTGTGTGTGTTAGGTTCGCTGCTATGGATTTCTCAGTTGTTGACAGCTGACATTAACCCTAACACGAGTAAACCACAAACCTCCGTGTTTATTGGTCGCCATGCATCATGCCTTGTCACGTGACTACAGGGCGGCTCGTACGGCGGTCTGAGCCAATGGGCTGCCTCATCACCTGACCGTCATTTGAATATTGATGCTCCCCCTGTCGCCGCCGCCACATTGGACTCCTGTCTGTGTTGTTCTCCTCTGTTATTGTCTGAGCAGGTTTCCGACACTTCTGGGCCCGTGCCGTCGTCTCAAACCCAGGCCGACATGTCTTCTCTGTTGAGGCCGTTTTCTGTGCACGAGGGCCCGTGCGAGAGTTGCGGGGCTCGGCAAGGATGCGCGAGCTCGGATTCCCATCAGCAGCAGCAGCAGCAGCAGCAACAACCCCCATCCCCATCCCAGCTCCTGGCCGCCGCCACCGCCTCGGGGCTGGGCTCTCTGCCGCTTCACCAGCGGTCGTACGCGGCGAGGAGAAACCTGGCGGCGGCTGCGGTCGGAGGAAGGAAAATGACGCATCCCGGGAAGGCCATCCTAGCAGGTGCGCGAGATGCACCCTTCTGTTCTAATCGTTTACTGCCGTGTCTGCCTAATCTCGCGCTGTCGTCCTTTAAAACTGGGTCAAAGCGCAGTCAGGCAGCGGCGATGCCTCTGTATTTATGTGATGTAGCTTCACGTGTATTCATATTTTATATGATACGATATTGTATTGTTACATTGTAATTTGCAATAGCACTGTAAATCTATTCATGTAAGTGTAAAAATGACGCTGAAATGATCCAGAGGCAGCTCTACATCCAGCTCAGCTCATCAGCTGTTTTTCTTTAGGTCAATAATTGATGTTGTGTTGTGTAATCAGATTATTATTATTATTACAGATTATCAGTATTGTGTAATCATGTTGTGTAATCAGACTACATTACCAAATCGATAAGTCCATATATTTCATTATCACCAAACTAACATATCTAAAATGCTGAATCAGAATAGACGCCTTGTGCATAACAAGCCTTTGACAGCTGTTTCTATCTTCTCCCCTTTGGATTTTCTCACTCAGGCGGAATCGCAGGTGGAATCGAGATCTGCATCACCTTCCCCACAGAGTATGTGAAGACCCAGCTGCAGCTGGATGAGAGAGCCAACCCACCGCGATACAGGGGGATTGGTAGGTCACTGGGACTCTGACTGACTGCAGGTTTGTGTGCTACTGTTCTCAGCCACACACTGTTCACTACTGTCTACTCTTCACGCCTGCAGGTGACTGCGTGAAGCTGACGGTGCAGGACCACGGCCTAAGAGGGTTGTACCGAGGTCTTAGCTCTTTACTCTATGGATCTATACCCAAGTCTGCAGTGAGGTGATTACACACACTGATAATACGGTGCACAGTTTCTAACTGGAGCTGTGGTAGGAAAGTATTATAGCCCTTGTGTCTTCTTCTCACGTCACAACAACAAAAGCAATGTAGAATGAACAATACTGATGAATGTGTCACTTGTTTTCTTGAGCTGTTGACAATTGGGCATCACAATTTCTTATACCAGAGATCACAATGATCAAGGGTCAAGGAAGAGCATGAAATTCAAATTTTTTGAGGAACTAGAATAGAACCATCCAAAAATTAAACCCTGTGCTTCTTAATCATGGGCATCAAACTCATCCCATTGGTCACAAATTAACCCAGTTTGATCAACAAGTAACAGCATAGCAACCTATAAACAATAACAACTCCCAAGTTTTCCCTTTTAAGGTAGTGCATTAAAAGTAAATTACATTAAATAAATATTTACATTTACAAATGCAAATAACCTGAAAAACTACGAACTACCTGAAACCTCTTCAGACAAATAAGGGAATTTTAACAATACAATGCCTCAGCCTATCATTTACACATGTACATTAAACATATAGTGGATATACAAATGCAAAATGCATGTTCAGTAAGGATGGAAACATATGTTATTAAATCTATATTCTTCTGTATAGTTATTGCACTTTGTAATCTAATCCTTGTGGACGAGGTTGGACCCTTTGGCGGGTCAGTGTTGGCCTGTGGACCATAAGTTTGACACCTGTGGTCTAAATGCTTCCTATGTATCTTTGTCCTTAAACAGACATCACTGAGTTCCTCTTATTATAGTGGGAGCTAAGCTGTTGTCCCCGTTATTGTTTTCCTCAGATTTGGTACTTTTGAGATGCTCAGTAACCCCATGCGTGATGCCACCGGTCGGTTAGACAACACACGGAGCCTTTTGTGTGGCTTAGGAGCAGGAATAGCAGAGGCCATCGTAATCGTCTGCCCAATGGAAACACTCAAGGTCAGTGGAGCCATATTTCTGTTGACAACAGCGATCTGAACAAACCGTGGATGATGAAGCAACATTTTCCTGATCCTTTTGTAGGTGAAGCTGATCCATGACCAGTGTTCCCTCAGGCCTAGGTACAGAGGCTTCTTTCACGGAGTCAGTGAGATTATCAGAGAGCAAGGTAAGGCATTTGTCAGATGGTGTCTGCAACCCTGGGGCAGCCGGACTATTGTGTGTGTCTTATCAAAATCCATTTTTGTTGAGCTTGTTCCAGAGAAAGACTGTTTTTATACTGAGATACAATATTCCATTAATTTAAATAAAATACCTGGAGTCGTCATCAGCCTGCATTAATAATTCTAAGCCCAGAACATTGGTGATGTGGGAAAAAGCTGTAGAGGACGTTAAGAAATTGATGTCATGACTTGGGAGGCCTACCTGTGGTTATATTCTATGTTTGGCTTGTAAACCTCTTTATTATTTCATTTTATCCAATTGCTATGCTGTGATTTTGTTTCTGTAAAACATTTCTATGTTGTGTTATGTGCCCTGGGGTTGGGGGTCTGTTTTTGTGTTGTATTGTTTTTATGTCATTGTTTGAAAGCTAATTAATAAAAAGTAAATTACAAAAAAAAAAGTTAATCAGTTCTACAGTTCTGTTAGTATTTTTGCTCATTACTTATACTTGCTTTGATATACTGTAAGTCAGGTACAAACGTTTGCTTTGTGTTGGTCTTATTGAGGTGTAAGAGGGACGTATCAAGGTCTGACAGCGACTGTCCTAAAACAAGGAACCAATCAGGCCATCCGATTCTATGTGATGAACGCACTTCGTAATTGGTATAAAGGTGAGAGAGCCTGTCTACTCGTCAGTCATTTTCCTGTCCATTAGTAACAAAACAATATAAATTGTTATGTGGTCTAATGTGGAAACAAATGACTTCCCCTACTTTTGACACTTTCACCTTCGGATGATTTAGGTGATGACCCCAGAAAAGAAATGCACCCCATAGTCACGGCAATGTTTGGAGCGACGGCGGGAGCTGCCAGTGTTTTTGGGAATACTCCTCTTGATGTGGTGAAGACAAGAATGCAGGTAAGAATCACACCTTTGGATTTTTTTGGTTTCACAGAGAACAACTTTTCAAGTTTTGTAATGATGGTGTTATTTTCCAGGGTTTGGAGGCCCATCGCTACAAAAACACAATAGATTGTGCTTTCCAGATCTTAAAACACGAAGGGCCACAGGCGTGAGTAATCCTGATGTCACTCTAAATACGTTTACACTCCTTGGAGCCAAACCTGTTGTCATGGCGATGGCTGTGTTTGTGACCGAGTGTTAAATTAAGAAATGTTGAAGAGTCTATAGGTGTTTAAAAAAAATTATCTTTTCATCAGTATTTTAAAGGTTCAGTGTGTAGTATTTAGTGACACCTAGAACTGACATTGCAGATTGCATTGCTCTGACCTCAAATGACCCCCTGCTGCAGGCCTTTGTTTGAGCCGGTGTGTGTTTTGTTCATACTGAGCTTTTTAGTTAAATGCAGATAATCCTAATGCACAGAATATTCAACATATTAGACGATTGTTATGTAGCTTAATAATGAATGCAACCCACTGTAAGAGGTATAATAAAGGTCATTCTGAGCAGCATAGACCCCACATTTTTTCTCAATGAAAATGAGTGTGAATAATTAACTACTGTAATTACATCCCTTTAAAATCTTGGTAAATCTTTCATACTGGACAATAAGAAGGCAATGAACTAGCTCCCAAAGCATAAAAATAACTCAAAAGTAGTTCATAGGTCATACCAGGGGGTGTCGTCATCGTGGGCATGTGAAGCCCTTTGAGACCTTTTGTCTGACTAAGGGCTATATAAATAAAATCTGATTGATTGATTGATAGTTGAACTTGTACATAATGTAAGTCTCGGCGAGTTGTTCAGCAGCAGATTTTGTCATAGAAAGCTCAGTTAACAGTTGCTCAGTGTGATGACCTCATACAGAGACAGCAGAAACAGCACGTTTTACATTCAATAATTTCCATTCAATCCCACACAAGTCAAAGCAGGCACTTAAACTCTTCCGTCACTGTGTCCACAGGTTCTACAAAGGGACAGTACCACGACTCGGTCGCGTGTGCTTGGATGTAGCGATAGTCTTTGTCATCTACGAGGAGGTGGTCAAACTACTCAACAACGTGTGGAAGACTCAATAACCTGAGACAGCGAGGGAAGCACAGTTCAGTGCCTCATGATACGTACAACTGAAAACCTCTGAAGCTCTACGATGGAAATTTGACCACTTTGTTAACATACAGTACAATGCTTAAAATTAACTAGCAGGACTTTACCATAAACAGGGTGTTTATGATGGAAGCAGCGACTCATTGTGTAATTTCTCCTCCTATACTCCTACCTATACTTAGGGAGGACTGTCATGTCATTTGGAAAAGGGGTGAAAAGCTCAGATTCCGGGATGCTGTTGATGAAGTGTAGATGCATTGCTTCATACAGACGACCAAACTTCAGTTTAGTTTTACTATTAACCAAAGGTTAGGGAAACTTGAGTAGGGTTTTAAAAAAAGAATCTTTAAAAAGGAGAAAAAAAATCTGTTTTCGCTTCCTATGACCTGTGGGCGTAACATGTTGTAGAGTGAACACCACCTAAACCATAAACGTGTCTTGATTCACTGAGTACTTACTATAACTGAGCTACCAACAGAAACCATACCAGACACAGCTGGACTCCGTCCGCAGCGCTACATGTCGTCCGCGCAGTATCTCAACACACACATCAGTGTTGTAGTGGCTTACTTGAACGTGCACGTGGTGTCGTCACAGCATTCACAGCGTTTCCTCGCCGTGTTCTTGGTGATGATCTTTAGATGCTGTTCGTTGTGTATTTCGCTGCTGTCAACAGGGTGTGGCTGCATGAATCTAGAAGCGGTGTCTTTCCCGTCAGCACACTGCAGTCAGTATCGCTCCTGTTCTTTGGTTGTGATCAAAGTTATCCTTCATTAATGTAGAATGTGTAGGAAATAAATGCACGTGACAGTTTTCACACGCGGAGGAGGTAGTTAGCTCGTGGGTATCAAGCGGCTTGTGGTTCAGTCCTCTGCAGCTGTTACGTGACATTATATGTGATGTTTTAACTCAAATAACTTGAGTTTGAGCTACGATACTTCTACCAAGAGGTATGTTTAAGAAGGGCGTTTCATCCAGTCGTTTCCAAGCCATATATGACTTTAGCGTTTTTATTTGTGTAAAGCCGTTTGTTCTGTCAGTTGCAGATTCTTTACGTTTACCTCAGGCTAGTGTGTAAACACTCACAGCCGACTGTTCTTTGAATGCAACATATTGTTTACATGACGAACCCTGACCCGGGAGGAGTGGACGTCACAGGCTCAGTACCAACACATGTGGCTCGTATTAGAAGAGTGTGCGGAGTCACTGTGTTAAGTTTAACACAGTGACTCCGCACATCCTTGCACAGAGGCCTTTGACTCCTCTGTGCCACTTTAGCAAAGTCTAAACATCTTCAATAGTAGCATCTTTACGACTCTGTAGCCCATGATTGTGGAAGTGTTGTTTGCTTTTCCATGAACTAAAACAAATTTTTACTGTACAGACTTTATATGTTGTTTTGCATCTGCTTTTATAAACAGCATGTGTACCTGTTGTTAAAGTAAATCGGATGTGGTGTCAATCACAATTCACAAGATCCAGTTGAATAAACAGAATGCGTCTCAGCAACATTGTGTTTCAGAAAATCCTATCTACTGCTAAAATGCCAAAATAAAAAAAAATGTAAAAAAAAACTTAAAAAATAACTGGTCCATGTCTTATTTATTGACAGAGGTCGTGAAAACACTGAAATGACACTTGTACGTCAGCAAGACTAACAGATCAATGTCATATGACACACAGGAACAGCAAATACTAGTTAATTGGGGACACTGAGATCGACTTATTACTACAGATGCAGTGATTTAGAGATAAACAACGTTATTTAAAAAAATGGAAATTCTAATTGATGAAACCTTAACGTCAACTTCACTGAATTCCTGCAGCCTTTCTACATGACTCCACACAAGTATGCTGGTGAGGAAGACCACCTCAGAGAGTTTTAGGGTTGGAGAGCCATGGCGTCAAGGCTTTGCTCACTGCAGGACAAAGCAGATTAAAGGCTAGAGGACTGGGGTAAGAGCCACAGGCTTTAGTATCACAGACGGGGTATTAGCGCTCCCACCTGTTACCTCTATTCGCTTCATCGATAAAGCTGAAGGCGCGGGAGGAGAAGCAGGCTGTTGAGAAATCCAATTATCTTTTTTTTATGATTCCCCAGTTCAGTGTTTTGTTGTTTTTCCGTCTATATTTATCTGTATGCACGCCCCTCTGCTGCTTCTTGCATCATAACTATTCATTCATAGAAGCATTACCTCACTTGGCTCTTAGGTCTATGGCCAGCACATTGTTGGCCTAATAAGAACCTGCACACCTGAAAGTATGCACCCATTTTACAATTGTATTTCCAATACTGAACTTTTTTTTTTTTTTTTTACTTTACATTATTGGCTGGATCTTCTGGTGATCAGAACCTGCATTTACATTTAACCAACCGTTGTCCCAGTGTGACATGTGGGTTTCATTCCTGTAAAATGTCATTTGCATCATGACTCGAGTTCTTTGATACGATGCCACCGTTGACAGACAACGTAATACAGCCGAATGGTTGTTGTGTTGGGTAACCACTGGCCTTTCTGGCTTCAGCCGTCTGGGGGCACACATGATCCGGCCCTGAGATGCTCAGTCTTTGAAATGGGAACGGAGGTGCAGCTATCTCCTCCATCTGAAAGCAGAGGGACAAGAGGTAAACCGTGCAAAACAAGTGATTTCTGATCAAATAAAATAGGACACAGACATCTTGGTGTCTCACTTACATCCGAAGACATTTGTCTTTTCCACCACTGGCCACCCTTTGTCCATCAGGACTCCAGTCCACTGCATACACCTATACATAAAAGGATGAAGGACAAAAGCATTTAAAAAAACACGATCACAACCTTTTGTTCTATATTAATGAATGATTATTAAACGTGTACCCTAAGAGTTCAAAATGTTGTTAGTGTTAAGTATGGCCTTGTAATGTATGAAAGGTGAAGAAAGAACATTTTGGCCACTGCATAGATGAGAAATATACATCAATGCATTTGTACAAAGAACAATACAGAAAATAAGGCTAATTGCTGCTATTTTAGGAAAATTAAATTGATCTTCCTGAGTCAAACTATATAAATGTAGCTTCAGAACATACAAAAGTCAGAATTATTTTAAGAGAAAATAATTTCATGACAAGACAAAAGTAAAACATCTTTTTTATCTTTTCTGGTTTGAACCCTTTCTCACCTCATCAGCATGACCGGGCAGGTCCATGTTAAGTTTACCGGTCTTAACATCCCAAACCTTAAGCGTGCTGTCGCTGCTGCCGCTGACCAGCAGCCGGCTGTCTGCAGACCACGCCACTTGATACACAGATGCCACATGGCCCCGCAGAGACTTCAAATATCTGTAAAGATAGGTACACGTAAGTAAAGAGCAGAGGAAACAAATATTAGCTTAGATCACCATCACCTGGAGAAGAGCGATATTACATGCATGTGCTTGAAGTGCATCTGTACTGGCCATGCTTATTTTATTCATTGTCTGGTGTGTATCAGCAACAGAGGCACAAATTCATTTAAAAAAGTAAATACCTTTTTTTTCCTCTTTAAATCACTGGACTTTTTTATTACATGACATGGATTGAGTGGATAGAATGTGCTTGTAATTGTTGCACTGTCCTTGGGACACAACCCAGCACTGGCTGATGATGTGTCCATCACTGCCCAGGAAATCAGACAACACGAGACTGTCACTACTGGTGCCAGAACAGCCCATGGAGGAGGAAACATGTCAGTGAGCCATGTCTGCCAGGCTGAGCAGCGACTTAGTACTTGTGTGTACTTGACAATGGGTAATGATGCAAGTTACCCAACAGAACCGCAAGTATTATACATGATCTTTTGAAATAGATTGCAATGAAAATTCACAACAGGTGCCCTTTAAAAGCTTCTAGAGTCTTACTTTCCAGTGCGTCCATCCCAGATTTTAATGGACTTGTCAAATGACGCTGAGGCCAGAAGTCTGGTGTCTGGAGAGAAGAGCACTTCATTGACAAGAGCGCTGTGACCTGTCATTCTGGCCAGAGGTTTCTTATCCTCCGCAGGATTCCACAAAAACAGAGTGAAATCATCTGACCCGGACACCAGGCGCTCTGGTGCTGAACCCTGACAAATGAGGAAAATCAACGGCAGGGTCAAAGAATCATGCATACACAGGATAATACATTGCAAAGACAGCAGGCAGTACTTACCCTAACATTATTGTATCTCTGCAAGGCTTTCTCCTTCAACTCTTCCACTAGGAGATTAAAGATAATGTGACTTTATTTCTCAGACAATTTCTCTACCAAATTAAATGACACTTTTCACTTATTTCTACAAAAAACAAATGTCTGTGGCACTAACATGATCCTGTGAGGTCTTGAGGGTTGATGGTTGCAGTCGCAGGTTCAAAGGCTCCAGTGCGGAGAACGTAGTCTGTGCTGAGAGCCAGGGTGTTCACCCAGTGGGCGTGTCCTTGCAGAGTCCTGCACTGGACCCCCTGCACCGACACAAACAAACACATGGACATTATGTTCTGAAACACTACCAATGTCACATCACAGTATCACAACCACACACACAAACACACACTTACATCTTTGGCTCTCCAGACTTTGACAGTCCTGTCCTGAGATGAAGTGTAGAGGAGTCCATCTCCTCCCCACTTCACACAGGTGACTGAATGAGTGTGTCCTGTCAGGATCTTCTCACAGCGTCCTAACACAGTGTCCCAAATACGCACTGACCCGTCTTTAGAGCTGCTGACTAGATACCGACACTCTGGGTTACTGAAAGAAATTGAGAGAACCGTCCATCAGGAAGAATCACGAACATAACATTTCAAAAAATATCTTCATTATACAGCATAATTTTAATACAAGTCAGTAAACACAAAAATTGTGATTTATAATACAGACCTGTGGTACTGGCTTACATAATTGATAATACAGGATGTTACAACTACTATGCAGAGGTATTTCCACAAAAGGCAATGAACACAACACAATGATTGAAAACATGATTAATACAGGGTGATGAGTCCATACTTTAAACAAGTAAACGAACACTTAATCAGTGTTAGTTCACAGGTAAAATGTGTTTAGGCTGCATTGGCATTCATGCAGCTCCTTGATATTATTCAAATTTTACTGCAACATAGTCATGTAGTAAAGTAATTGCATTGTTTGGAAGCTTACAGATGAAGAGGTTCCCAGGAAAGCCAGGTGATCCACTTGGTGTGTCCTGTCAGAGTCTTCCCTATCTGCTTCCCTGTCACTGGATCCCACAGAAAAATCTGCAGACAGTCAAACAGATTAATGTGCAGAACAGATATAAATAGTGGATGAGCTCTAAGGTAAACTTTAGAAACATACCTGACTGTTCTTGCAGCCCGATGCCAGCTTTTTGCCATCAGGTGACCAGGCAATACTCAAAACCCAGTGTGTGTGTCCTTAAATAGAGCAGACCAGTATTAGATCCATTATTTCTGTTTTTATGAAATGCAGAAAACGCAGCCCTTCTTAACCAATTTCAAACCTTTATACCTCTAGCAGTGTGGTGAGGAGTTTCCGTCATCAGGTCCCAGAAACGGACTGTGGTATCACCTGAGCCACTGGCCAAATATCTTACAAAAAAAAAGAAAGAATAAATTGATCTTTACTGTTGCACTCAATCTGTTCTGTTCTTTCTGTATTTCTATTATGATTTACTCTTATTTTTCATCATATTTGCATAAT
>JAPTHA010000007.1:16253083-16272064 GCA_029814585.1 Gymnapogon annona
CATATATACACCACATGGACTCACTCTATATACATACTGTATATACACCACATGGACTCACTCTATATACTGTAGTTAGCATGTGTCTCTCTGCGTACTGTGTAGTTTGTATTGTCAACGTGCGGTCTTCTCTTGTCTTGTCTCTGTCTTGTCTTGTGCTGTTTGGTTTTGTTTGGGTTTTGTCTTGGCTGACGCCTCTGGCCTTGTTAATGTGCGTGGGGGCGTGGCCTGATGGTGAACAAATTTGATTGTGTGATGTAACGTAATGTTGTTATCTAATGAAAAAAAAAATATATATATATATAAAAAAAACAAGCGACTGAATATCACATCATGAAATGCTTATGAACTGTATAATCTATATAGTTATAAGCTTGTCAACATCCATTCCAATTGCTATTGATGATGATTTCTTTCGGCTTTTTCCCTTCAGGGGTCCCCACAACGAATCCAATTCACATATTGGATTTGGCAGAGTTTTTATGTCGGATGCCCTTTCTGACACAATCCACTGGACGCTCATGCTGGGAATCGAGCCGAGGTCCCCTGTGCACGAGCACGGTGCCTTACCAACTGAGCTGTCCAGCTGGGCAAAGCATTTGAATTGCTATTACATGTTCATAATAGTGCTTTGAGGTTTGTTCGAGCAAATGATTCATATTAGACTTCTTTGTGAATTAATTTAAATCCAATCTGAACCTGCTGAAAAATATACAGACTGCTTTACATTGTAGACTGTGACATTAGTCTTTGGATAATACCAAACACTTTTTGGCGATGTATCAGTAAACACCTAGTCATATTTATCTATTAAAATTTTTCTGCAATGCTAATAAGTTCAGACAAAATAAACGCCCTAAAGATATGTGTGTGTTTTTTTTCTTCATAGAATAAATGTTAGAATACCAGCTAATTCCTGCCACTTCATATAACCCTGTCACATGCAGAGACTTAGGGAACATTCTTTAGCAACCTGGAGTGTTAAGTGGATAACCCAAGGGTTCACTGGTTGAGTGAGAAGTGATGAATAGAAGTCTATTTTGGGTATTATTACAGACTCAAAGCAGTCACAAAAGCTACTTAAATGTTGGCCAACTCAAGGCTATTATGGAGTCTTTCTGTGTCTCCATACATCTTTTATTCCCGTAGTTTCTTTCCTACTTGTTTTACTCCTTGTTGTTTTTCCCTCTCTCTCCTTCTTCTTCTTCTTGTTTACCCAAGAAAGCTCATTTAAGCTGAAGACAAGCTGCGAAATCACCCGGAGGAAAGTATTGATTCTTACCTGCACTTGTCTTTCCCAACATATCGAGTTCTTCCAGCGCTCATATTCTCCCCTGTGGACAAACACCTGCTCTTTAACATTCATGCCTAAACCAAGTGTAAAAAAAGACAATAGACACACAGGGTTCACATAAATGCTTCCCCTTTTAAAACCAGTTCATCAGGAGCACAAAGCAGGACCCAGTAAAATGGACCAAGCCAAACCTGGCAGAGACTCATGAAAGTCATTTCTGAAATGGCTTTGTAATCACGTCTAATCACGGTTATTGCCATCCATAATGATGTGACAGTGCCCTGAAGGTCACGTGTAATAACAGAAACACCTTCACGGCCCTTTCAAAAACATATTTGCAAAATTGGATCACAGAAGTCCTCACGCGGAAGAGTGATGAGATGTTTTTAAAACCATCCCAAGTGAATAATCTCCCTCAAGCACTCGCTATTTTGACTGAAAGAGAACTAGAGGGAAAATTTCATAAAATAGAGTTTAATGTTGATTCAAGCATAAAGCCAGGGTATACACTAAGACACAAAAGAAGAAACCCTCTGACTTCAGCACTGGCCTCGCTAGAACATTCAGATTTTGTTAGGAGTGGCTTTTGACTCTTCAGTGTATCTGCTTGGATAAAATAAACGTGACATAATATTAATCTAAAATTACATCCCCCATAATAGAAGTGCATCAAACATCAGATTATAAACTTGTTTCAGGAAATTATACTAATACATTTTCGCCTGTGGGTGAAATATGTTGAGATGTGTGGTTGATAATTGTGCTGTAAACAGGTTATGCAACAACAATATCCCTTTGTAAATATATCATGTCTGTGTTTACTTCTTATTTCTCCACTATGTTTACTGGTAATGGTGAACCTTTTTCACCTAAAGCTGAAGTGTGGGTAAAGCTTGACATAGTTTAGCAACAAAGTCAGTTTACATGAAGGGTCCCACAACTTCAGATGCTGAAATACAATTGTAAAACTATGACTATGAAAAGATAATCATTTGCCATCATTTCAAATCCATTCAAAATGCTCTAGCAAAATAACAATTACTGCTTACGAATAAAAAAAATAATCAAAGACTAAAAAATGAAATAATAGTTAACTTTTTGTGTGTTTGTGTGTGTGTGCTTCTTGTTCAGTGGAAGTATTTCTCCATATTGGGATTTGTGTAAACAGGCTTCAACATCAGAATCTGATTAGTACAAGTAGCAGGCACACTCATGCGGACCAATTAAGAACATGGATTAGGTGGATTGCAAAAATATTCAACGTAACAACCCTGAATAATGACTGTCGGTATGGTTACAAGACATTTTCACTTTGTTAAAAAAATCAACAGAGCTTTTCTAAAACCCACTTTATATGAAAATTATTAGTTAGTCCATATTGAAATAATATATGTGTTCCACATATATAACAATATAACAGCCTCCGGATTTCGAAATTGTAACAATATAACCACTGCAAAAGCTTCAGCCTATATGATAAATTGAATGTTACATAATCTTGACCTAAGCGTTTGTCAGATTTACTCATAGGTTTCAGTTATGCATAAATCATTTTCACAAAGTGTTCAATGTAAAAAAAATACTGAGTCTTCATCTCGAATTAGACACAGAGCTGTACAAATATTTTCTTTTGCATTAAGCTCATTTTTAGCGCATTTTTATATGTGACTTCAAACTTCACTTGAATTCAGCAACAGACAGATATAGAAGCTCTTATCAAAGGGTCTGTTTAGAATAAACCCCACTCCTCCCATCCTCCCTTCACCGCAGTACCTGTCTCTGTGGGTCTCTGTCTCTCTTGTGGTGTCTGGAAAAAGCCACACACTCCGTTTGCACAGATGACAAAGATCTCCAAAGGGGAGTCCAGGTGCTGGATCTGTTTTCCGACGGTGAGCCCCGTTGTTTTGCGCCTTGTTCCTGTTTTGGTTTCCTCAGCTTGTTTTCTGCACTCCTTCTGAGTGAAACCTGCTCCTGGACTTTAAGCGTGACATGGGATCAAGCTATTATCCCAGGTTTGGTCAACAGCCCAATGAGAATGCATTATCTTATTCATGAATGGTTCTGTCTGTTTATTCAATGTAACCGTGACGCATGGTATTTGTTACACCAAAGCTGCTTTTGTTTGTACATAAATAATCCTTTGCTTTCTTAACAGTATGGTATGTACCATGGGTGCTTACAGAGGCTGTAGTTACTTTGATTTTAGAACATGAGTCTGTGCCACGTTGGAACAAAAAGGCCCTTTAATTGTGAAATGTTCGAGTGCCTTTAGTTTTGATTGTGACAAAGACTGTGATTGTGGGATGGTTCTAATTAAGTTTATGCAATGTCACTTAAACCTGACCAATGAAGACCCCAGACCACCATGTTGCCCTCACAGGGTTATAGGGATGATGGGTAAAAATGACCTCTCACCATGATGTGACGTCACTGTGGAACAGGGTCAGTCTGGACTGATCAGACCACGTGACATTTTCCCTTTGAAACGCAAGCCAATCTATGTATATGTTCTTTGTCAAACTGATATTTGTTCAAGAAATGAGAATCTACTCATTACAGTAGTTAACGAAGTTGTTGCAGATGAAACAATTTAATCCCTGTAATATTTATCCCTGGAAGCATCTGAACTATCTGCTTAAATTCATTTGTACCTCTTTTTTTTCTTTTTAGATGTCTTACAGTTTAGAGGTTCACCAAATGATGATGAGTTCTTTCAGCTTTTCCCCTTCCGGGGTGGCCACTGTGAATCCATTTTGCATATTTTGATTTGGCAGGAGTTTTTATGTCGGATGCCCTACCTGACACAACCCCCTGGATGCTCATCCCAGGAATCGAACCCGGGTCCCCTATGCACCAGCCCGGTGCCTTACCATTGAGCTACCCAGCTGGGATAGGTTCACAAAAAAAAAACAAAAACAAAATCAAAATAACCCCTTCATCAAGATTTCTCTGGTCAAAAATATGAAACAATTATAATTATCCTCTGACATATATTAGATGTACCTAAAGGTTGGAGTTTATTTAAACAGAATCGATGTCGATCCCTGAGGCCCAGAGTGACATCTACATCTCACGAAATGTGTAGCGGCTGACTGTCCTGGTCTCTCTTCTGCTGCATAATCAGGGTTTAAAGTAATCTTTGCCATCCAAAGCCTGATTAATTTCGCCTTTCCTGCAGTGTTTTTCTATGTGGGTGTATGCAGTGCTTCCTTTCTGACAGAGTGTCTTTTTGATAGACCACTGAGGTGCCAAATTGTACACATAAGCTTTAAAAATCTGTCAGCGTGATGCTGCTTAAAGCCTTTTGCTTTGATTTGTTGTCAGTTTTAATCCTTTTCATTCAGTTTTTTCATTTTTAGTCATTTTTTCGGCATTTACAAGATACTTTAAAATGTATTGATTCAATGGATTATTACACTGACTTGTATAAAGTTTTAGGCATTAATTTGATTATAAAATAAATGTCACTGCTATATGTCTAGGTGCATCATAACATGTACATTTACCATTTCACCTGTAACATTATACTATAATGTCTGTTTCTGACACAAAACTTAAGTAATAACCTGTTTATGTAAAAATCTAAAGGAATGTATAGAATTTCTTGCAGTTTTGAATACTGCCTATATTCTTCAATATACAAACAGACGATTTTCCAAAATAAAAGGGTTTGGACTCTAAGCTTTTGCTGCTCTGTGCACACTTTATAATATATCTCAAGTGAGCTCTAAATGCACGGATGAATGCACTCTCTGGGATTTATTTATATCCAAATATATCTCTGCCGGGCAATCGCTAATGCATCCAAAATGACAGGAAAACGCGCCAAACAGTGTTTTGGAGGGTGCCAGAAGATTATGTCCTGCCAATGGAATGGAAGCCTTTACATGTGTAATAGTTCTTGAATTTCTTTTTTTCCTTACGTATTTTATGTGAATTTGAATCTTGTATGGCAGCAGATTGGCATAATGCACCAATCAGCCACAACATTCTGACAACTGAGATGATACAATATTAAAAGGGTGATTAATGTGAAATCTATTTTGGATTTGACTTTAACATGTTTACAACCTTATGTCGAGACAGCAGCTCAAAGAGAGTGTGTCTTGGCCGTCTCCAAATATGGAAGTCACTGGGTTTTCATCCTCAAGATCAGTAGACCTTTTAAACTGTTTACATTATCTGTAAGGTATCCAGTACTTGGGTTATGCGGAGACTGAACTTTATATATAAGCTCGGATTTTCCTGCCTTTTCCTGAGACAATGACAGACAAAGACTTGGATGCGTGTCTGTTGTTTCAATTAGTTATACATGTGTAATTAATAATATATTTAATGCTTTCACCCAATGCTCTGAGTTGGGTTATTATTAAATCGTCCAGAGTGCAAATTGAATTCTCCCTGTCATTTTGAGATGTGCCTTATAGAATTTAATGCACAAACTCTTGAATAGGCCTTTATGCAAAGTCACTTGAATGTTGTAGTCAACACACACATAAATAACAGTTGTTAGTGTTAACTCTGTCTGTTTTAGATTCCAAAGCAGGACCTAAGAGGATAACTCAGGACAAAACTGAGTGGCAGTGACATCAGAGATAACCCTAAGGTCAGGGAATAGGCCTTTGTTTCTCTTTTTATGACCCTTAGATGAAGTCCAGAACCAGCTCTATTCTGCTGGAGATGCTGGAGTACAGCCTGTTGTTCTTTAGATACTGTTGGTAGGTGTAACTACTTTACCATTGAAATTGAACAGCAGGACCTGGAGATGCTCTGACCTACTGATATGTCCATCACAAGTTCTCCTCTGTTAAAGTTGCTCAGATTCTTTCTCTTGCCTGTTTACCGATTCTAACATGACTGGTGTTCACAATGTAACTGTACACCGACACTTTTGACTTTCAAAAGTGAGACAGTCAGTAACTTGCTGCGAACCCTGACGTGTCTCAGCTCTGCACTTGTGCTCAGATGGCCCAAAGTGTGACACAAGTGTAAATCGGTTCTCTGGTTGTAGTCAGCGGGTAATGTTATCCAAAGAGATAATAGCAGATTGTCATTTGCAAGTATTCAGGTCAAAAACATCCGCAGAGCTGTTTTACTTCTTTTTATTCATTTCTTTACTTCTCCAATGTACAGTAGTGTTATTGGAAGATAAGATGACAAAAAGGCACAAATTCACAATAAAAGAAAAGAAAAACAGGAGACAATTCAACAGGAGTGAGTGAGAGAATAAGAGAGAGAGAGAGAGAAAGAGAGATTTAACAATTTAAAAACTGCTTGGGATTGTGGAATCATTTGGTTTCATATTCTGATTCTAAATTGGGGGAATCTAACAACAGATATCTATGAGATTGTCTCTGTTAATGTTCTCTCACAGGCTTGTATGGTATCTTCAGGCTCTTAAAATGGACCTATATATAGTCAGTATCTAATTGCTTTAGCTTGGTTTTTTTTCTTTGTAGCTACTTCGACATTCAAGCACCGAGTGGAAAATACTCCTAAATGTAGATCCAACCTGTTTTGATCCCCGTCAGTAACCACAGACTCACACTGAGGCTCCACTTAGGGCCGACACCATCAGCTTATTACGTGGATCAATGAACTGACCCAAGCTGCCGTTATAGGTTCCTTTTTCAGCGAGAGAAGCGAGTGTAGTTCAGAGACTGACAACAGAGGTACAACACTCAGAACAAAAATATATATTTATACACTGTCCTGCCAATGAGACATGGTCCCACACTGTGATGGAGAGGGAGAAGAAAAAAAAAAAAAAAGCAAAGATGAAACAAGGGGGGTGTTTTGCTGAACTATTTCCTTTGACTTCGACAGTGGCTCTGTCATCCGCTGCTTTGCAAAGTCAGTCCAGGATGTTTGAGCAATCTCATACATCTGTAGGAAAACATCCACGGTTATTGCTTTGCTTGGAGCACCCTGAAGTCTGCGGCGAGAGCTGTCTACAGCAATATTTTTCTAATGCATTATTAATGTCTACGTCTGATGGGATTTTCTAAAAAAATTCTCATCAGGACTAAAATTTCAGCAACAACTCTCCTGATCAAGCAGTTTGGTTGAGTAGGAATGGAATAGTGCCAGGAGGGTGTGCTGTATAGGTTTGGCAGGACAGTCTGATCTATATATATGTGTTCATCTACATTTATTTATTATATACAATGTCAATACATACAGTACATCCACAAATCTCCATGGTTCAATTGATAGCCCCGTCACAGACAGTGAATGAGATGCTTTGATGGAAACACAGAGAGAGAAGTGGGTGGAGTGGTTAGACGTCGAGGGACAGTGTTGCCTTTAAAGGGGAGGCAACAGGAGATGATGGCTCCAAATATTCAAACTTAGTCTGGCAAGTACAGGGTGCAGCACTATGTATATGACACTGTTGAGTCATTAAAAAAACACCCAGTTGCCACTTATGGTAAGAGCAACACTCCATGATAATATGTCATCTCTTCATCTCCACCTCTGTGTCAGTAAAGAAAATTAGTTTTGCTGTTTTTCTCACCGCCAAACAATAGGGTTTATAAAGACATATATCGAATTTGTCTGGGTATTCATCAAATTTGACATTCAGATTAGTGCAAAATATCTTTTTGACGTTTCTTTGTTTCGCTCAAAAATCTTTACATGGATTTTTCGTTACACATTGACACTTCTGATCACAGGTGTCAAACATGTGGGCTGGGGGCCAAATCCGGCCTGCCAAAGGATCCAGTCTGGCCCTTCAGATGAATCTGTGCAATAATGAAATTACACTGAAAATATGAAAGATAATATTAGTTCAAGTTCCACATTCAGACCAATTCAATCTCATGTTGGTCAGACCAATAAAACACTAACACTATGCTATACAATACAACTCCAAATTTCATCATGTATTCACAGTAAAACAAAGTAGTTTTTAACAAAAAATTTGAATAACCTGAACAAATATGAACAAATGACTTTAAAGAAGTCAGGGCACTTTTAATACTATTCTGCCTGTTATTAAATATGATGTCATTTATAATGTACTGTACATGTGTAAATGTTAAACTCAAGTATAATATTATTAAAATTACACTTAACTTTTCAGTTTGTTTGTGTTTAATCATGTTTCTTTAAAGGACAGTTTTTGGATGTGAACATTTTCATCATATAATTTGACTTGTTTCACTGTAAAAACAAAGAGGGAAGTTTGGAGTTGACATTATTTATACATTACTATGGTATTATTTTACTGGTTTGGCCACTTCAGATCAAGTCTACCTGAATGTGGTCCCTGAGTGAAATGAGTTTGGCACCCTTACTTTAGATGGTCCTTTGATGACATTTATAATCTAATAGTATGATTTGTGCTGAAGCAAAGTCATGCTTTGGGCTTTTTAGGTTGCACATTGCTCATCCTTTAAAGTGTCCACACTGTCACCAGACGCAGTGGGAAAGTAAACAGATGATGAAAAAAAAAAAAAACAAACAAAAAAACTACAGAAGGGAACTGAGGACTGAGGAGGCCAAACACATCAATAACCCGGGAGAAGGATGGCGCCTGCTGTTACCGCTCCTTGATTTCCATTCATTCTTACTGACCTTAAAAGCCATAACCAGATCTCTTCAAAGACACACAACTGTACATCACTCATGCATACGTATACTTTGAAACCACACTGTTACTGATAACACACTTGAGATTCTTACAGGAGGAAGCCCTGCCTCATCCGAAGACTGATACAATAAACAAAAAAGAAAAAAAACCCAAAAAAAACCAACAGTATTCAATGAATAATTCATGGCCTACTTATCCAATCTTGACCTTCAGCTTGGGCTCTGCTTTACTGAAACTGCTTCACACCATCTGAACAAACAGTAGAGGAAGATAGATTTGCAAATATAAAGAAGAGACCAAAGTGTCATGGTATTTATTGCTATCGCTGGATAAGACCATTTATCCACTGGAGGTGAAGGAATGGGAGGGAGGGCAAGAACTGATGCAGATCACATTGAAATTTTTTTTTGCCTTTTATCAAACTACAGTGAGAGGGAGGAACTGTAAATATACTGTGTATAGATATATATATGTTTCATGACAGCAGCCATGACCACTAATAGTTGTGCCGCAAAAAAAGGCGAGTCAGATGGCAAAGACAGCCCCACACTCTGTTATAGCACTCCTAGTTGTTCACTGTACACTGCAGAGTGATAGATGTCTGATCCTCTATATGGATGATGTCTCTCTTTCTCTCTGTATTGACCATGGTTGCAAGGAGCAGCCGTCTGCCTACTAATGACTGCGCTTGGAAACAGTCTCATTAAAACCGACTTTTATAGAGGAATAAAATGACCTATTGAAAGAGAAGCCAGGAAAACTATGTGAACCAACCAACGCTAAACACTCACACACGTATACGCACACGAAAAACAGAAGCGCGCACACACAAACTCACAAAGCAGCCAAGAGAAAAAAAACAAAAACATAACTATGAATGTCTCAACACAGCAGGAGGAGGAAAAAAAAAGGTCCTTTGCGTTAAGACAGAAATAGAGTAGAGACAACCATCTAAAAGCAATCCCAGCCATACAACTGCGGTTTGCAGACTTAAAGTGAGACACAAATTCAGTGGAGGAGGTATGATGACAAACCAGGGGGGGAAAAAAGACAGGAGAAAGAGAATGAAAAATCACAAGATCAAAAACGTAACACAGGAGATCCAGCTTTGACTGGGAAAAAAATAAAATAAACATCAACAATTAAACCTACAGACAAAATCATTTTTAAAAACCCTGTTTATATATATTTATATTTATATATATATATATATATATTTATACTTCAACACAGTTATTCAGCTCCCCAATATACTGTATATATACACCACTGGAATATCTTAAGTAGAAATAAATCCTAAATTGCAGAGATAAAGGACACAATCCTCTGTAGTTTAGAACAGTTTATAGACTGAGAGAAAGAGGACGGACTGACGGGATCTATAGTGTTGCTACTGGAGGCCTCAGAGAATTCATTACGATGGGGGGACACCGGATGGAAAATAACAATAATTAAAAAAAAAACTAGATTTGGATGAACATCTAAGGAGGGGAGGTGGGATGAGGTGGAGTATATCAGCTTAAAACTGGGTCCAGAATCCCTGAAAACCAGATTGTGGATTGAAGGGTTTGGACCAGACGGCCAGATGTTGTGTCAGTTGGAACAGAAGGAGGATGTGAATCCGCTGGTGTCTGGGTATACTGGTCTGAAAAACACACACAGAGAGGGCAGGTTTCTATTATTAACTCGCATCCGACCCCTACACTGGAGGACGGCTTATTGGGCCTTTAATCCAAACAACTGTGGTTTCGATAATATCTGCTCCCTCGACTGCGAAATGGAATAAAACTGTCAAGATCGCTATTAAAATTAGAGATAAATACAAGAGATTAGAAGGAGTTTATAGGATTACTATTTAATGAATTAAACAGAAGTGCAAAGAGTATCTAAATATAGCATTACAATTAATTCACCACCACATGTCTATCTGCCTGCTTCCACTATATCACAGTTTGGATTGATATGTCATATTAGACAACACTACAATACTAAATATGCAAAATACAAATTAATTTGGGCCTTGTATTTGACTTATGTATAATGCAGGTTTAAGGCTAACCATACAGGGTTCCTCAGAAAAAAATAGGATAACACTTTTGTAACTGTTTTCAGAAATACAGAGTACGAATGATAATATTAATAATAATAATAATAATAATAGATTCAATAATGCTCATAAAGCCAAAATAGAATGTTTACCTCTTCTCATAAAAAAACAATGTGTCCGAAAACCAAATGATTCAACTTCAGAGCAATAGTATACATATGCGGTATGTATAAGGTGTGTATAAGGTGTGTATCTTGAGTTTCTTGTAGTTTATTTATTTTGTTTGTCAAAATACAAAGTACTCTCCATTTTACAACTATGAACACCAAAGTAATACCCTAGGATTTCCAGTTTCTCTTATATATGTTTTTATATACAGTAGTAGACACTGATTACTACCACATTCAAAAGAATTAAACTGGGATAGGCTCCAGTGACCCCCGCGACCCTGCAAAGGATTCAGCGGGTTGGAAGATGAATGAATGAATGAATGTTCATGTGATCACCATAAAAAATAAAAGCCAAATATTAAGTGCAACTTGAAGTAGAAATTGGTGGATCAGTATTCATCAGCAATTGAGAGGTATACATTTTGAGCCTGCTCTCCATGACAATGACTGAAAGATCTCATATTTTAAAATTAAGTAACTAAACTTTATTTCTAAACTACTTTTCCCAAATAAAATCTGAAATTACTTTACAATTATAGTGCGGAGTGGCATAAACATAAATGGGTCAACTAAAATAACACACGGAAATACATCACATTCGAATAACAAAAAATTTAAATAGCATAACCAAGCCATACATTCAACTAAAGGCTTGTTGAAATACTAGTGTGAAACACCACACCTTCTAATCCATACGTGTTTCCTAATCCTTGCTGTTCTATTTGTAATATTTGAAAAAAGACCTGGGGTGTCCTTTTATTTTTTACCTGATTTATGTATATAATCATTTCTTACTCATCAATAAAGTCTTGTCTTGTCTTGTCTTGTCTTGTCTTGTCTTGTCTTGTCTTGTCTTGTCTTGTCTTGTCTTGTCTTATCTTATCTTATCTTATCTTATCTTACCTGATGAGCAGCAGCATTCACAGTTCGACACAACCTCAGTCCTCTAGTGCCACCATCCCTTTCACTGGGTCCTTCACTCTCATCTGGCACAGAAACACAAAAGAACCAACACACTTGAGTATATTTTACATGGATACCATTAACCCATAAAGACCAAAAGTATTGCTTTTGTGGCCCAAATATATTCTTCTTTAGATTTAACCTTTATTGCATGATTTAGTGCCATTTATTTTAACATTACACTCTATAGTTTGTGGGTTTTTCCCCCACTTAAAATGATTAATTTCCTCTCCCTCACCCTTGACAGACTCATTCAGCAACATGAGCTTTACCAGTGGATGGTAGGTGCCTCTAACCACTGGGCCAGGGTTTAAGCAGCTCCTGCTCAGTCTCCTGTTCCCAGATTGTTTGTGGATTTTTGTCTCACTCTCCAGCGTTACCTGTTGTCCATCTATCCATTTTTCTGACCACGTCTTCTGCCTGTTATCCTGACCTGTTCTTCTGTCTGAGTACTGTGATTTTTGGATTCTCCTGGTTCTTCCACTCTGTCTGTCCCGACCACATCCCCCTCTTCCTGACCCAGTAACCGACCCACCATCTGTTCCTGACTTTGAGGATTGTATTAAATAAATCTGCCTGATTTTTGCTGTAATCTTACTGTGTTTGGGTCCTTCATGCCTTCACCTGCTCACACATGTAGATGTTCAGAAACTTAGATTAAAGATGTCGACATCCAGTGTCATTGATTCAATTCCATGGGTTTTACTGATGAATCTGTTGTAAAAAGATGAGGGTGTTTCCATGGTAACTATAGGGCCTCTGATCATCCAAATGGGTCATATCTGATGACCATGAAACGATGAATAACTTCTATTAGTCTGTTCTACCAATGATCATACTATTACATATATATAATAACGATTATTTTCCTGTGTTGATAGTATTAGTGCAGAGGATTATTCTGTTCAACGGTTGCTGTTTGGGTCTTTAAAGGTTAAACTGTTTCAGATGTGGCTGGAGATAAATGATGAATTTCCATTCTTGTCTTGACTCTTATCTTCTCTGCAAGTATTTCCAGGCTTCTGTGTGCTCCACAGCATGTACCTCATCTAGCTCCCTGCGCGTCTCCTCCTCCATACGACGAATGTCTTCCATGTTCAATTCGATCCATTTGTCGATCCAGCAGAACAGCTGACGGTGGAAGTTGGTGAACAAACGCTTCTCTTGCTGAGAAAAGAGGAGAAACTCACACTTTTAATTTGACAAAAAGAAACCGAAGGTGTTATGTGACAATTAGGAAGCCTGTGGTAGACTTGGCTATGTGCTGCTTTACACTCTTCATCCACTAGAGGCTAGTGCAGCTCAAGTAGACCAGTGAGTTAGACTTTTCCAGTATTATTGTCTATCTATGTGTATGAGACACAGTGTGACACAGCACTCCTCAACACGGAACTACTGCCACAGGATGTTGTAAACACGCTGCTGACCTCAACTGTTGTCGACCCGACTACCGCAACAACAAAAAACTGACAAACTGAAAAGCGCTACGATCCAGTTACAAACAGACCTTCTGAATGAAGTTCTCCACTTTGTTTTGCAGGCCCCACCACTTGAATTTGACAGTGACCAGTTTGTAGGCACACATGTGTGGGCAGTCTTTCTTGTTAGGAAGTTCCTTCTGCAAGTGCAAAAATGTACAGTTGTAAAACGGACACAGAAACTGGTTGAACCTTAAAACCGTATTTAAAACATGTATTTGGAGACGGGGAGAGAAAAACATTCAAAATTCCCCATTCATATTAAAATGACTTGAATATGAGGGCGGCTGTGGCTCAGTTAGTAGAGTGGGTTGTCCAATGGCCAACGGGTTGGCGGTTTGAATCCTGGCTCAGACTCTCCACGTGCTTTGAAGTGTCCCTGAGCAAGACACTGAACCATAAATAACCCTAAATAACCCCAGGCTTGCAACCCCTGCGCCTTGCACGGGATGGCAGCAGCCGCCCACTGTGAATGTGTGTGTGAATGGGTGAATGTGTGGCAATGTAAAGCACTGTACCATACTATCAAACAAATATCAACATAAATGATAGAGGCTGTTACGTATTTCACATTAGATCCAGTCTGCGTGTTTAAATAATGATAGGAGTCTTCAGAGGGCTTGTACCTTCCAGTCGGGTCCTAGAGGTCCTCGTGAAGTCTTCATTGACTTGAATTTACATGGATCCTCCTCTGGCTTGTAGTCCTGGAGAAAAGCAAAACCGCATGACAACATTGGGCCAAAGACTTTCAACACGGGCACTAGATCTAATCTAACTGCATTTCAATGCCCTGTATTTGTACTGAGTAATGACAAAGTTGAATCTATTCTAATCTAATCTAATGTAATCTAATCTAATGGGTTTATAATGGATGCCAACTGAAACATGTTTACCTTAGGCTCCACTTGGCTTCTGTCTGCAATGTCAATGTAGACGACGTCCACTTTCTTCCAGGTTTCAGCGTCGAGCCCATGTACCTGAAACAGAATCACATAGTTCAGCTGGATTAAACTAAAATCTCTACAGGATTCTCATATCATGCATTTGCCCTTTGTTGTATATGAACGCTCAAATAATGCAATTACAAATAATATATGTGAATCATTTTTCATTAAATGCCAATTGATCAATCAAGCTGAATCCATATGCTATAAATACTGTATTATAAAGTCAAGTGAGAACAGATACTTCCTAAACCACAAACAAGGTCAAGTATTTGTCAAATGCAAAACTTTCAAATCTGTGTGAAGACTCAAAACCATGTGAGTTTCATCAACTTACATTTTCAAGGTGACCCAAGTCTGGTTTGTGCCATGTTTCGATCTTAATGAGGAAGTTATCTTTCATATACTCATTCTGCAACAAAGACAAGAGGACATCACAACAAATCCATGGTCCATTTCTTCTGTATAATCTGTCTGACACATGCACATAAACAAGTGAACACAACACTGGTCTACACGTTTTTAGAAATGATCTACTTCAGAGATTAAATGTGCCATGTGTTGCATATTTCCATAAGGTTAATTGGAAAACAAATAAAAGTGGTGCTTTGCTGATGGTTTCACTGGATATGATAAAGTGTTCATTTACATATATATTGATATATCTACATTTATACAATACATTCATTAACCTAATCTAATGATAGAACCTGTAAAGTGAATGTAGATGATGTCTTGAGGTAAACCTGTAGCTCTGAGACTGATATTCCTTTTGAGTTAAACCCATTCTCTTGTAAATTCTGTGCACTGGTGTCTGACTATCCCTGCTGTTGCAGTTGTGTCATTCAAATAGATCAAATTTCTTTCTCAACTTTCGGGTTAGATTATGCTCTCGGCATCTGTTAGGTCCTCTGTGTAGATTTGTGCATATGTCTAGGTCCATAGCACAGAGTTTACTCACAGTGATGACTGCAGAGCCATGTGAAAGCAAGTGCCGGGATGAAAATGAGAGAAAAAAAACAAAACAAAAACAGTTAACACAGTTGAGAAACACCCTAGAAATGATGTAAAGCACACAGGTCAAGGACAGCTAAATTATTAAAGAACATTGATTCCTGCACAGTGTGTGTTATATACGTGGTCTGTGCCAGTGAGTGCTCTGTGTTTGTACGACAGATAGTCGTATGGCAACTGGCAGTGTGGGTTCTGCAGCTGAAAGGCTCCAGTAATTGCATGCCTCTTCTCACTGGACATACTGTAAATTATTCAGCTACTCCTTCAAGGTGACAGAGACCAAGAGAGGGAGAAAGAGAGAGAGAGAGAGAGAGAGAGAGCGAGAAAGAGAGAGCAAGTGAGTGAGCGAGAGAGAGGGAAAGACAGAAGGTGCTAGAGAAATGAGAAAAGATTCAACACATCAGCATTCCTGTGAATTGAACTCTTTTTAAAAATGTTTGTTTTAGAACTGGAGTTCCGACTACAGTAAAGAATGACCTCAAGTATGATGGATTATTATAAAAAAACATCCACAACTTCAAGAAGGTTTTACTACGATACTTGTAATGTAAATATAGTTGACAATTCTCAGTTGATAATTCTCCTTTTTCAGCACATCTTAGTCCTTGTGAGGTTGGCGTGACTGCTGGAGCCTACAGGGCTGCCTACAGGGTGGGCCAGATATCAAACTAAATGCATGAACTGAATTCTTTCTTCCTAAAAATGTGACATCTAAGTTGTGTTTCTAAATTCTTGATCCAAATATGATCTGTCTGTTTATCATATATATGAGGCAGCTGTGGCTCAGTTGGTAGAGCGGGTCGTCCAATGGCCAAAGTGTTGGTGGTTCGAATCCTGGTTATGACTGTCCATATGTTGAAGTGTTGCAAGACACACTGAACCCAAAGTTGCTCCCAGTGGAGCTTGGCAGCCGCCCACTGGTGTATGAATGGGTGATTGTGAGGCCAATGTAAAGCACTTTGGGTATATATGATGTGTAGAAAAGCGCTATATATGTACAAATCCATTATGGACATTTCTGTCATTAAAAATGTAAACTTGTTCAAATTGTGAAAAAAAGTGCAGCTTTTTTTAAAAAAAAAACCTATTTATTGATTCTCCACAAATACAGCCTGTTGTTGTAGTAAAGAAAACTAGTAAACTTTCCAAGTCTTGATTTAATATAAACAGAATTTTTTTTTTACTAACATCGTGAATTCTCCATTACACTGAACAATCCTTCACTCATTCATTTTGTGAATCACTTAAATCTCTGGAGGTTCACAGAGATGTTGGTGTATATCTCAGCTCCCTCTGGGTCAAGGTGGGCTACACCCTGGACTTGTCACTAGTTCATCACAACACAGATGAACAACCATTCAGTCTCATTGAAACTGACAGGTCATTCTAGATGCACCACTTCATCTATTAAGGCGCATGTATTTGGACTGTGGTGAGAAGCCAAAGCAATCGGAGGAGAAAGCAGTTCAGAAAATGGATGGATGGATGGATGGATTACCCAGCTGTAGTTTATTGACCTAAAATGATAGGAACTCCATCTTTATCATGTGTTTGATTGTTTATTCTGACACAGATGTGGTGAGGACCAATGAGGTGTGTTCGATGTCCAGTACCTGTGCGACAGTATGGATATGCATTCCAGGCTTTCTCGTGGATGTTGAGAGCTGATGCGGGAGCCAACATTCTAACGAACGATGGCACTTTACTGTGGGACAATAGTAAAATAAAAGCTCAATTTAGATTAAATGACTTCATTAAAGCCCCAACTAGTGTCTTCAATGTGAGCGGTTAGTATGATAAAGAACAAAGCAAAACCTCAGAAGTGATAAAATCCATATTGTGTTTAAATATGAATGGGTTACAAAGCAACGTAAAAAATATTGACCGCACATGAGCCCACATTTATTACATTTGTTGGAAAGCTATTTTATTATATCTGGCTTTGAACGTTTGACATATGTGATATGCAATATTAAAATGATAAAATCCTTTCATCAGAATATGAGTCTGTAAAATCCAGTATTGACTTATCACCCAGACATAATATATTATTGTGTTTTTAACCTTTTCATGCAAAAATTATGATAACCTACTTCAGAATTTTTGATCAGCTGTGACATTAAGAGTCATTCATATAAAAGAAAACAACTTTGAAATAACTGCAGTGTCCACTATGTATGAAACGGTTAAAGTAATGTCATAATAATAACACACACAGAAAATAAGGAGGAAAAACAGTCAAAATCTTTTATTTGTCTTCCTTAACTTGCGACCACACACCTGGAAGTAAACTGCTTACCTTTGCAAATGGTAGATTTTGTGTGTGTACTGTCCCTTCTCGCCATCTTTCTCGTAGGGCTCATTTTTTAACACCTCCACTCCTTCCCCTCCGCCTGTCTCGTTCTTACTGGCCTCAGCCACAGAGTACAGCTGGCCCACTTGATACTGAAAGCACACAAAACACACAGTAACTGACACATTTTACACTGATACACACACATACACATACACACACATACACATACACAAACGCATAAGTGTCCATCTCGTTCATCTAGTCTTTTCTCCAGTTCATCTGTGTTGATATGTCGGTGGATTAGCATGCGTGGTTTTGATCCTGATCCTTCTGCTGATCACTACCATCTCCCCTTAACTTCCCATTATCTTTCCCATTCTCTGGTTTGTCCTCAACCTTTCCTCCGTGCTTTAAAGTTTTGTGGCAGTGTCTATTTCCGTTCTCCTTAGGTCCACTTTGTCCCCCACTCCTCGTCTTTCTCATTCCAAGTGTGTAAATGCAGTACAATGCCTCCATTTATTTCTTAATCACCTCTAATCCACCGTATAATGTCTCCACAAAGCTGGACAAGAGACTAAACATAATATCACAAAGGAAGAGACTGGTCAATAAACCAAATAAGACATTTTGAAAATGCTGTATATCCCATTGTTTGTTGGAATAAAAGACCAGTTTTGGGTATTTATGTGTTTTCCTTGGATGTAAAACAGCAACAATGTCGCCCACTCCCAGCCTGGATACTTCATCCCACAGATAATCCTGGGAAGGTTTCTTTTATTTGCACACAAGTCATTATGGCTGATTTAATGCCCTCGTCCTGCTGTTGGAAAATAAAGATGATCAAAACTCATTTCCTTTCCAAGAATATGTGGTTCAGTGTTTAGGAATGAAAAACAAACAAACAAACAAACAACAAGAAACTTGGAGAAAAACGTAGCTACAAACTTCACCATACGTCATACCAAAAGATAAATGAGGACAGATACACCATGACAAAACAAATATCATATAAATTAATTATCTGGATAAGATAAGAGATCTAGGACCTTATTAACCCTACAGGAAATTCATGTACATTGTATGGCAGTAGCTCCATATCCCACAACTATACAACCCCTCCCCATACACACACACACACACACACACACACACACACACACACACACACACACACACAT
>JAPTHA010000007.1:16272633-16291488 GCA_029814585.1 Gymnapogon annona
CACACACACACACACACACACACACACACACACACACACACACACACACACACACACACATATATATATATATAAAACAACAGATGCATGAAAATCTAGTGATTTGGGTGTAACTAGCTCCCTGTGATATGTATATTAACCCACAGCCTCATCCTCCGTCCACATGACAGGCTAAAACAGGACATTAGCTAGTTCCTGGTAAATGTCTTATAACCTTTATAACTACATTTTATTGAAATTTAGTGGGTCAATACTGCTTAATTAAATAACTACTGTGCATTCTGTCAGTTAATCTGCTTTATAACAGTTAAAAGTCAGATCATCAGCATTAATAACAGCATTAATAAAGATGTAAAGCCTAAAGGCTGAACAGAATATTTTGCTCATTTTATAAAGTTCTTTCAAAAAGGTGAAAGAGCCAGAGGTTCAGTTTAATTCAATATTCAGAAATATCAATAAAAAATCTTCTCCTTTTCTCCGGTGTTGGAGCACATGTCCATTTCTCTTTTTAGTAAATTATTCCACATAAATAAACACACACTAAATGAAATCACTTCTCCATATTAAACTAACAAATCCACCTCTTCACCTTCAGGCGTGTTATCTTTCTACACTGGCCATGAATGCCATGATAACTCAGCTCTTAACAGTATGACTTATGGCAACAAACTGAATTTGTCATTTTGTCATGTCTGAGATCTAACCATTAAGCACTGGGGAAAATAGAGATCAATATTCCCATATACTCTATAAAGTTCCGCCATTTTAACTTTTAACTTTTTAAGGTTATTCTACTGTAGAAGCAGCAAAAAAAAAAAAAGACAAAGAGACCCAAATGAACTGTGCCAAACAAGTTTAAATGACCTTTATAATACAGACCCAGTCATAGTCTGTAAAACCCCTGTCATCCAGAGACTACTCTCCTGTTGGAATACTCGGCGGTGGATTCAATTTACACACCTCGTCAGCACGGCAAAGAAACAACAAATA
Source organism: Gymnapogon annona (assembly GCA_029814585.1). NCBI lineage: Eukaryota > Metazoa > Chordata > Actinopteri > Kurtiformes > Apogonidae > Gymnapogon > Gymnapogon annona. The sequence goes on from JAPTHA010000007.1 coordinate 16,273,624, forward strand.
AAAATTGGACGGCAGCTCCCAGATCAGCTGTATATACTGTGTTGTGAGTGCTGACTAAATACAGGAACAACGAGGTCTCCTGAGCACAGTGTGGCCAAAAATAATTCAACCTTGCCGTCTGGGTTGAGTCCATGTCCGGTTTAAACCAGAACTTTCTTTGTTTGCTTTACATAGTTCTGCACATAAAGATAAAGATTTTATCCACCAACCCCCACCCTGATGAAAAGAAAGAAATGCAACTCCGTTAAGATAGTTCACTTAAAATAAAAGAAAATTGATCAAATGTCACATCATGTTTTTTTTCTTTTCTTTTTTTTTTTTTTTTACAATTGTGAGCTGACATTTCTAGTAATTGGTCACAAACAGTTGAAGACAAGTGTTTGTGACAGTAGGACTATATAGAGGGAAGATGAAGCTCTGGAGGGATGTGATTCAAGGGCGGTGAGGAGGAACATGTGGTTCCAGAGACAGAGGTCATTACTCAACTGTCTTTAGGCCTCGTGGCTCACATTTTGATCCAATAAGTTCCTTTTGGTATGTTTCCCAGCATTTCAACGTGGTAAAGTGCACTGACTAGGCGGAAGAAAACACACTCCGCCTCATTATGTATGGATATGATCTAAATAAAGATGGGAAACCACACTGAAAACAGAAACGAGGTGTGGAGAGTTAAAGTTTCCATAAGCCAGAGCAAACACTGATGGAGGACATGCTCTGCTACCTCTGCATTTGAATGAAAATGAAAACACTATTAAGGCTGTGACACTTCCTTCTGGCACGACCCAGTAATCATGTCTGTGCAGTCGTACTTTATAAGAGTTTAAGAGCAGATTAAGTGCTTGAGTAGGTACTTTAAAAAAATGCCCATCTCTTCATTTAATTGAGAACAGAAGTTAAACGTACTGGCTAACGGTAGATTACTCCTGAATATATGCAAATAATGCATAAAAATTAGGGCAATGGTGGAGGTGTGGTGGGGGGGGGGAGAGGTAGGGGCGCACAGGAAGTCAGGAAAGTAGTTTCAGGTAGCTCATTTACAATGCAGACCTGAATAGAATGACAAACTGCAATGGAAGGGAGGTAAAGGAGGGATGGGGGACATAAAGAGGATGAGAACAGCGGAGGACTGTGCTGACTGTGTCGATTCTAGGACGAGTCCATCAGATTGGAACTTAACCAGACCTGCCTTTTTTTTTTTTTTTTAATCTTTCTCTACACAAAGTTCACACAAAAGGAGCTGAGTTTGTTTCAGGGAATAATCTACAGCTTAGATTCAAACTAAAGTACGCGTCGAAGTCCTCAGGCCTTTGTGTAAGTGTTCAGCTTTAGTCAGAAGCCGGCACTTGAGCTGCCTTTCACTACTTTTCCCAAAATAAAATGAAGCAAAGAGTCAAATAACAAAAACCGAGCCCCAAGTCATGTTAACTCACCCGCAAACACTGAAATATAATGAAAGAAATCTTACCTCTTCCACAGAGATGGGAAGAATCACTCGACTGGAAGAGAAAGAAAAAGGGAGTTACTTCAATAAATATCACTCATGAGACTAGAGAGACCCTCATAGGGTCTCCTGAAAACATGAGAAGATGAGAGGGAAAAACATTTTAAGGTTTGAATCTCTATTTTTCTCTGTTCACCGAAAAAAATCTAATGACTCAGAAATTAGCACATACATGACCCTCCTGTGACGTTAAGTGGGAATGGTAGTTTTAGTAACAGGAAACCTCTTTGGTGGAAGTAATAAGAATTTAACTAAAGCATTGGGTCTTTTAGACGCTGATCAGTACACACACACACACATAACAATGAATACATTTAAATCCACACTGGGCAGTTCATGACGAGTCCTGACTCCAACAAAGCTGCTTCTGACTTTTAGCTTCCTCTCGAATTAATCTGTATTTGAGATAAGACTTTCTCCTGTATTGTCTTTCAACTATAATACATTTCAAGGATAATGACTAATGAACTCAACAAAAGCAGGAAGATCCTTGGTCATGTTTTGTGTTAAGCTAAAAAATGGTATATATTATATGTAATTGTTCATCATGGATGTCACATGTATCAATTAGCTCTGGTGATTTAGAGTGGGCCCTTGTTGTGAATACACTGTGTGCCTCTCCATTATGTCACATTTGTTATGATAGAAGTCGGTGCAGAATAATACAAACGATTAGAAAGTCTATGTTTTGGATAAAAAAAAAGTGTGATTATTCTTGTACAAATAGCTTTTTTCCAGAGACGGTACTTTATTTGCGGTAAACATTTTAAGTGTTGCTGTTATATTCACAATGGAGACGGAGATAATGAAGCTGGTTTGCCAACGGCCACATAAGTCACACACTCCCAAACCAAGCATGACATCCAAGCCAGCAGTGTGTCTCAATGAGCCGGGAACACATTTGCTTTTGTACACAGTCTGACAGGAGGCCAGCTGGTTGGATGAAACTGTGCACGGAGATCACAGTCCAACACGCAACTCCCAGTGTCGGGTGTCGCACTGACCAGAACGTGACGATAATGAATGACACATCAGCCTTTTGTTTTAAGATACATAAGAGATAAAATAATTAAGACTTTTACTCATTTATGTTACACGTACTGTTTTGTATTGTGCTATTTGATCGATGTCCTTGTAAAAATATGTCTTGTTAAGTTTATTTAACAGTTCATTTTAACCAGTTATATTTCACGTTCAAATCAAATTGCATCTGAAGAACATATTCCAAATGTCCGATGACCGATGTCCCGCCTGTGTTTGATTGGGGGGAGTCAAACATGTGGCCTGGGGGCCAAAACCAGCACAACAAAGGGTCCAATCTGGCCTGTGAGGTGAATTTGTCAAATGCAAAAATTACACTGAAGATATTTCAAGTGGATCAGGCAAGTAAAATAAAAACCTTTTTCTTCTTTGTTATATCATGAAAAAAGCACAAGTACATACATATTTACAATTTCTCATGATGGGATATGTCTATAAGTCTAATTTTAACAAAATTCTGCCTGTTACTAAATCTTTTGTGTCTTTGTAGTCACTATGGTCTGTTGGTTGTAATGCATATGTTTTAAATGAAAAGCTAAGGCGTGATATTGGTAAAACTATATACAACATCATTTAATAATTTTTAAAAATTATTATTCATTGGTCATTATGAAGATCATATTGGGTTGTATGTGGCCCCGGAACTAAACTAAGTTTGGCACTGTGTTTTAGACGTCTGCCTGTTCCATCACACCTGGTTCATTGAATGATCAGCTCATCACTAAGTTCTGCAGAAGAACCTGATGACAATGTAATGGCGTCCAGGTGTTAGGGAAGAGGGAAGTATCTAAAACATACAGGACACTGACCCTCGAGGACCAGGTTTTACCCATCCCTGCTCTACACATTGTGATGAAATGTTATTGAATATTTTCCTCCTTGTACGTCAGTATGAGTTACAATAGTTTACACCATTACTGGATAAACTATATTTAGTCAAAAGCAGTGCTGAGTTTCAAATTATTGATACACACAACGCAGAATCCGCCCATGAACACAATGATGAAACTTTGTAACTTTAGATTCCTTGGTCTATACAATGAGATTAATATCTCGTGGTATGTTTTAGAGACACTGCCCACACATACATACAGTAATAAGGTGTGAAGACAGGAGCGTTTGGTGCCTACATGCAGACACATACCCAGTGTGTGATACAGGTGACAGCAGGAACCGACCATGCTGCAACCACATTCAACCTGACACTCCAGGATTTCATTTCCCATAATGCACTGCTGATAGTTTCATACCCAAATTCACATTATTCATCCCAGTTGGCACTAAATAATCAGGGTCTGAGCCCCAGGGCAACCAGAGAGCAGAAGGTAAAACAGGACCAAAAAAAAAAGCTGATAATGTTGAATGGTGCTTTCATAAGTACATTGATCCTTTGTCTTTAAGGATTGTTTTCAGTTTCTAATTAATATTAATGTTAGATTCCTATGATAGGATCCCCTATATACTATGCATGGGATTTTACACGTGCTGTTAAACAGACTTGGATCACAATGCTCTCTTTATTTCTCTTCTTCTGTGTCTCGCTGCAGATTCATGGTTTAAAGATCCTGTTGGGAAGATCAAATGTCTTTCAGCTGCTTCAGAAAACATCGCCCTCCTCTCTCCTTCTTTACTTATCTTTTCTGTCTCATCATTTAAACTCCATTTTTTTTTGCATTGTGTTGCTTATACGTTGCCTATCCCTTCTTATATTCTCTTCGACATCTCCCATGCACAGACTCTGGTGTTTCTTGCACACATGCCAAATCTGCCGGAAGTGCATAAAAAGTGGACCAGGAGTGATTTAGGTCAGTAGTTCAGGTGAACGATACAGCGTGCGTCTATAGAGGACATGGATCAGTTCACTGTTTCTTGACCCTCTTGGTGGTATCTAGGTGTGCATCCCTGCGTGCAAGTGAAAACCTGTGTGTGCATGTGTGTAGATAGTGTGTAAGTGCATTCAGCATTTCATCCTGACCGATTTAATTAATTTGCAGGCAGACTGCTGAGGACTCTAATCACTTCAGATCTTCAACCATGCCATCACTCTGATGCTGAGCTTTTTTGTGCCGAGCCATTTATTGATTAAATACATACAATGAGAAATCAAGAAAATAATCACAGCTGATAAATGACAGTTTAACTTGGACAGGCCCGCTGATAGCTGCCAATAGCTCAAATGTGTGCCAGTATCCAGCTGGCTAGACCTGACCTTGCCAACAACAACAGAAAAATGCAATTAATTAAGTGCAAAAATATGCATTAAATGAACACTAATTGTTTCTAAGGGGGGAAAAGAGATTGCAACGTGATATGGATCAGTTTTAGGCTCAAATAAAATGCTTTAAAGGAACTCCTGCCTTTTTTTTTTTTTTCTTTTTTTTTGAGGTAACCCATCAGTGAATGAGGCTGTTCATACACTGCAGTGGAAGTGAAGGATCCATCATCGTGTCTGGATTCTCATCCCTGACTACCACCTATGTTCACTCCATAGGGTTTAACATTGTGATCAACACTATCATCCCATTTCATCTGCGAACTGATTCATTGGCCCCATTGCAACCAGCAGCTGATCCAGACTAGGCCACATATTCACTTATCATGACAGCACACCGAGGCCTGCAACAGCAGTGTGTTAAAGCAAGGTGTTAACAATCCTCACGTCTATTTTTTCCCCCTGTAGGTTACACATCCCGACCCGCTTTATACACCACCCTGTTCAAGGCTCCAGCTGTTTATACCTGTCATAATGTGGCCGGTGCGTCAAAACCTCTGAATTTGCCCCTTTTTTTTTTCTTAAATTCTACCTTTACTCACACCTCCTCTACTGCTCACTGCCACCCCATCCCATCCCCGTCCCTTCCCTTATCCACTCGGGATCCTTGTCTCCACCTCACTGTCTCCATTCCTCCAGAGGTAAATGCCGGAATGCTCCATCGGTGGTTTCACCTTCACCGCGCATCAATAACATGGCCACAGCGGCTTCAAACGCGGATGGACGCAGCGTCGGCATGGCACCACACGGTTTACACCAGCCACTTCTCACAGCATCACCACCATCACCACCACCCCCCAGCCTTCGTTTTAGCACCGGGGGCAAAACCCACACGTTCTTTTAAGCTTCTCGATTTCACTCGTGATGCCAAATGTGAAGGGCACAACCGTCCCTCCGCCGGCTGCTGATGCAACTACGGCGGCTGCTGCTCCTATAATCTGCCCCTTTACCGCCACAAGACCCTATCGTGATGAAAGTGTCGTATGCAAGAAAATGATGACGGACACGGAGTCAGGCAGATATGGGATGTCGGCATCATCCCTGGCCGCACTCATGTAATTCCATCGTCGGGCGACTGGCCACAATGTCAGCGCTGCGAAACCAGACGGATAAAACGCGCACACATTCTCCTCTGCCACACACACACACACACACACACACACATACACACACGCACACACGGCTACTTACAATTCCTTTATGAGCATCTTTTTGGCGGTGCAGTATATCCCAGAGGGGGAACAGCTCAATATGGGTCCAGAAACAGGGTCGATCCCTCCCTCTGTTAGTCTCTTTTTTTTCCGCCTGCTTCTCTCCCACCTCTCCCCCTCTATGTCATTCTACCTCCACAGTCGCTTATTTTCTTCAAATTCACTTCCTGATCGGGGCCGCGGCGCGGCGTTGCTGTTGCGCGCAAAGCAACGAGGCCTGTGCAGAGCCAGAGCACACACACACAAAAGGATGGTCCATCAGGGTGCGCTGTGGTCGGGATCCATGGTGTACCCTGGACCACAGAGACCATAGAATATGAGTGGAAAGACAGACACAGGAAACAAATGGACACCTTTACGCACCGCTGACCTGTTTGTCAGCGCGCATGGTTTGGAACATGTCTGTAACCTGCTCATATAAAACAGTCTTTCAGTTACCTGTTCATTTTCCTTGTTATGTGTTGCGTTTCCTGCTGTTATTTGGTTTATTTGCATATTTAAGTGTCAACGTGAGAATTCTGAGTTGTTATGAGCTTATACAGATGACAGAGATGGGATGTTTTATATTGACCTAATCGTTACATCCATAATTTTATTTTATCTTGTTTTATTTTATTTTATTTTATTTTATTTTATTTTATTTTATTTTATTTTATTTTATTTTATTTTATTTTATTCATCCTGTTACCGGACAGACAGACTGATGGATAAATAGTAATAAAATGGAATTTATTTTAAAAAATCTGTTAAAACCTAAAAATAAAAAAGGTAAATCTGAATCCATAGATAAATATTTATTTAGATAAAAAAGAAATAAAACACTGTGCTGCAGGTCAGACAAAATGTTTTCTGTTGCTGTGTGGACCCTTTTTCTTCAGAGTGTGCTACATCCTCTGCGTCATCCCTCTCACGGTGACGTCGTAGCGTGAATATTCACATCCATCCGAGTATATATGGGCATGAAACGGGGACCACCACTGGCACAGACGCACCATACGTCACTTCACTAAGCTCTTTCAATACAATCTCCGCACTTAATATGATTATCTCCCACCAGAAATGTCAGATTCAGTCACATTCACCGGAGGCATATGTCACCAGGTACCGACGTGACTTTTTTTTTAGTCTTTAGTTTTTTGTTAGTTTTTTAGTTCGGGCCATTGTTCTGCCAACCTTCAAATTAAATTTCGACTGTTTGTTACCAGTAATGATGGGACGTGGACAGTTTGTACAGTACAGTGCCATTAATCCATGCTTGTAGACCTGTAATTCTCATAGGGACCCCTGGAGGTCCCCTTAGTCTGCCACACTTTTATCTATATAGGATGATGCACGTGATGCGACGACAAACCACTCAGGTCCCTAATCCGGCCCCACATCCCGGAGATTGCGAGTCGTGTGTGCGCGTGCGTGCGTGTGTGCGTCTAAAATTATGTAACAGCGCTCTGTTGCTGTATTTATAGCACATCTGTATCCGTCTGCCAACATCCGCTTACCCCCCCCCCAACCCACCCCCATGTTTTCTCATCTGTAGGGCAAATACCACCTCAAATGTACAGAGTGGTACAATTAAAAGTCATTGTTTTCATTTTGTTTTTCAGTGTAATTTATTTTATACTCGCATTGAATTTGTGCACCTATAGGACCCCTCTACTCATTGTGCTTTTCATGGATTATTTTTCACATTGAATTAGTGCACCTATAGGAAACCTCCAGTCACTGTACTGGGTTGTTTCTCTATATTTGATGAGCCACTGGGCCCATGTTGCGTCTTTGACCATCATCCAACCAACAGAGAGAAGCCTCAAAGCAGCACCAGGGAACAGAAAAGCTCCAGGAGCGAGCGTCCTCCTACCTGACTGACACTGTCTCAGATCTATTCTCAGGTGACGAGAGGCCTAAGGTGTCATGTGATACCCATCTGCTGGAGTGAAGTATCAGATAGCAGAGCTGAGAGCTGATAGACTTAGCAATAACCAAGCATGTAGTGAGAGTGTTGGAGAGAAAATCAGATGGAAAAATAACCGTCTTGTTTGTAATCTCACCCCTGAGTGTCTTGGGCTGATCCTGGAACCAACACTGATTTATAATATGAATATGGCTGGGGTCAGTATTGGAGTATATATAACACATGTATAAACACTGTGGCAGCAATAGGGTTGAAATACAAAGTCTGTACAGATGCATCTACCCTGTGATGACTAGCAATGTGTTCCTCTATATATGTATTAATATTTCAAAGTTGTATGTTCTCCTGATCCACTCAGCCTGAATTAGAGGTATATTTTACCATGTTTTTTTTTAACCTGATGATCTTGGAATACGGTGTTTGTACTGACCCCTGCTGGATGGATATTTAACTTTCAACAATTCTTAAACATTTGAAATCAGCAGATGGTTCTGGTCATTGGTGGCTGGTTAAGTCTCTGAAGGTTGAAGAACTTTCTGAGTTGTAAATTTCACGTTTTAGAAAGAATAGTCAACTGCTTTAAACAGAGTCATTAGCAAAGTTAATTTCTCAGTACTGTACAACTTCTGAGACCAGGTAAAAAGCATAACATGACTAGTTTAATCTCTCCCCGACGGTACACAAAGCCAAGCCTTACAACAGACTGAAACAGTTTTATTAACCCTCATGACTTCTAACACACTTTAACAGAAAAGTCTCCGTAACAAAATGCCTTTACATCATCTTCAGTGACAGAAAATAGCTCTATGCAAACAACCCGGCATGTACTCACATAAACATGTCGATGCCTGCACAGCACAATTAATATATATCACAAAATCTATTAGCATAAAATAAATACACATATGCAGGTAGGAAAAGCTCAAAAATTAAGTCAGACTATCTTCCAAGAAAGGCAGCGGAGAGAGTTTGGGTGAAAATCTTAAGGCATTAAAAAGGGTTTAAAGTGCTGAATTTCCCTCAAGACTGGACTGAGAGAAATACTGATTACGGGCAAAAGAATAGGAACCATGTTATGCAAATGTAATAGAAAAAAACCAAACATGAGAAGTTTTAATGGCAAAAGAGGAGCCCATTTTCATCACATGAACTGTCCATAGTAAACATGCTGCTGCAAACACGTCACTGACCTCTATCACATGATGCTATATTGAAAAGGCACATCTGGCAAACTTAAATATAAATAGGAAACTAATACAAGCAGGAAATAATAAATACTCTAAAAATATATATTTCACTTCAAGCAAAATACATATTCAGTTTTGATATTCTAACGCAGACAGTTAAAGTCACTAGAAGACCTGATCTTCTCTTGTGATATTTCAGCATGTTCTATACAACAGTGTGCTCACACTGTAATGAAATGTTTAAAAATGAAAATAAAGTAAAATAAAAGTCTCCAGAATTTACCACAATATATCTATCTCTCCCGTCTTCACCATCAGCGACACTGCCCTTCTCTCCTCCTCGCCATTAAAGTAATCTAGTCCTCACTTGTTTTAAACCAACTGTTCCTGCAAAAAAAAAAAAAATCCATCAGACGAGTTATTGTGTAATTAAATATAGCACCGCGTTAAAGGATTTACAATCACAACGATTTACACTCAGAAAAAAAACTAACAAACACGGACAGAGGATCAAAAATCCAGCAGAAATAAGAAGGTTGTTTTTGGCGGTGGTGACATTGAGTCAAATATGTTCAGAGGCGTGACAATTCAAGGCCTTTTTCTGCGTCTTCTCCTGCTTGAAGAAGCAACAGTGACGTAGTCTCACAGGGAACAGAAGTGTCCTGATGTACTGAAGGGAACACCTAGACATGGCAGAGGGTTTGGGGGGAACGCAGAGGCCCGCTGCCTCTTTCCTTTCACAGTCTTTCCTCTTGCTAGTTCTTCTTTCCCCTTATTTCGTTGTCTCTTTGATGGGACTTGTTTCCGTGACAACCACTGCATCATTTTAAATCTTGTGTGTCACTTGTGTGCAGTTGGTATCATATAATAATTACATGTGTGAAATATGTGATATTTGCGCGCGTAAATGTGTTGTCGCTGGTCGTTCATTATCAAGTGTCACTGCGTCTCTAAACAAAGGCTTCAGGAATATCTGAGCCGTTGATTTTGATGTAGATCTTGGCATTGTTCTCCTTTTCCTCCTGTGCTTTGTAGAGGGTTCGTCTGTAGCAGATCAAGTAAAGAGGCAGCAAGAAGCCCAGCATGCTGAGGCCCAGCAGTCCAATGTTGACCTGGAGGACAAAACCCAATTTAGCCATTGCGCCCGAGGGCTTAAACTGTGTGTGTGTGTGTGTGTGTAATTATTTAAAGTGTGTGTTTTTGTGTGTTCGTACCCAGAATGGATCTCCTTGCAGGGGTCCCATCATGGCCAGAAAGAGTGGCTGCTGCAGTAACGCAAACACAGCACTCACCAAAGACTGCATGCCGGTTAAACTTCCAAACTGGCAGGAGGGATACCTGTAGTGACACAAGAGTTCTACAGGTTAAGCTTCTTATGAGGAGGGTCCATAACGCCACTGTGTGTCTACACACACAGAGTGCAATCAAACTACTTTTATTGATGTACTATAAAATTGTTTGACATGAGGATTTCCCTTTTATGTACTTTTATTAACCACTTACATCTCAGAGGACAATGCACATTTTCCACCTGAAGTTACTTTTATGAATCTACTTTCTAAAAACTCAATGTTTAAAAACTCTCTCAGATTTGCAGAAAAATACATCAACACAAAGGTGAACACAGGCCAGGATGCTAACTTTTCACAGGTATGTAAACATGTCATAGGGCAGGGGTGTCAAACTCAGTTTAACTCCGGACACATGTGCAACCTACAGATCATAGTGGATCTACAAAGACACAAAACATTTAGTAAAAGGCAGAATTTTGTTCAAATTCCACCTGTAGATATGTGCAAAATTTAAATGCATATACAATAATAATGCACAAGTAATGTCATGCATAATAGTAGAAAAAAATAAATATTGTTGTGAGTATTCACAATGCAGTATTTGTAATTTTCTACTAACCCAGAAACATCTTTCAATGTGTTGATGTGTTGCAGCTTTTGTAGTGACGTGCAATGTTAGATGTTACTTACACAGCGGCATAGAGGCCACCAACAGCAGAGTGAATGAATCCTCTCACAACAGTGTGTAAGACAAACGACACAATCTGAGGAAACAAAGTCACAAGGGTCGACGAAAAACAAAGGAGCACAGAGACGTACATTTATCTTGACTGCCATTCCTCTCTCTCTCTCTCTCTGCCTCTATCTCAGTCAGCAGCTCCATGCTGAGGTGGCGTTACATAACTACTTGGGTGGACGACAGCCTATAAAAATGCTTATCAGTAACTTGGATGCATGTGTGTATGTGTGTGTGTGTGTGTGTGTGTGTGTGTGTGATGTGAGTGGACTCACCTGTAAGGGCAGATTGGGCACGAGGCAGGTGATTCCAAAGCCCACTAGAAGCATATTTGTGAGGAGGAATGCTCGAAGGGCATTGGTCACCTTCTGCGTCTTTTTATCACGGCGCTTCTCCGTGAGCTCCAACCTAAGATGTAAGAAAGAAAGAAAGAAAAGAAAGAAAGGAAATAGATTAATACCAACTTCAACTCATAACGTTTTTAATGTATCACCGCAATGAAACTCCATTGTAATAACACTACATTGCATTTAAAGTTTGACTCACTTGTTGCCTGGTTTCTTCTCTGCTTCTCCGTCATCACATTCCTTCAGTTTCCAGTCCATTATCTGACCAATCACAGGAGTGGTCATCAGACACAGCAGCTGCAGCACGCCGAAGATGGAGGAGTATAAACTCACTGTGACACGTTTTGAAAACAAGAAGAAATGTATAACATAGATGTTCACAATGTGGCGAAACATGAGAAGGGTTAGAGGAAAAGGTGAAAAGCTCTGGGCCTATTTCTACCTGGTTAGTGAATATAATGCTACAGTTAATTATTAGTCATCCTGTAAATGTAGTGAGTCAAACAATGGCACGTACAGAGAAAATGTGATATTAACGTGAGGGGGTTTGGGTAGTAATGATAACTGCATAATGATCAGTGAAGTGTATCATCTGAAAGTACCTTCTGCTGATTCTACAGGGCATTTGTAGTTAATAAATACTAAAAATGCCACATGGTGATTTTCACAGATAAGAAGCTAAATTATTAACATGGACAACAGCAAAGATGAAACAATGAAATGGCTACAAGAATTAAAAGACAAATCCAGAAACTACAGCTATAATCTAAATTAGACTGTGAAGGCTACGCTACTGCTCCATGCTAAAATGGAGGTTAAATTAAAATGAAAGTTAATTTCTAGATAAGAGATTAGGTCTTTAATCTTACCGACTTCCATCCTCTCCACTGAAAATTGAATTAAAACCACGTAAGTCCAGCTGCTTTTAAGTTATATAAGTCATTTTATTATTATTTATTATTTTTATTTATTCATATTAGACACACATTGAGACAAAGACCAACCAGATACGAAAAAACACAAGATGTACATATTTTTTTTGTCACGCTCATATAAACATGGAGTTAAGACACAAGAATAAATGCCGATGTACGGACCTGTGTTGAGGTCTCCATCGGTGAGCGACTCCAACACATTGTTCATGGCTCCCATGTAGAAGAGAAGGCGAAGCTGAGTGACTGACATGGTCACCAAACTGAGCAGGAAGATGGGGCTGGAGATGGTTTTGAGGAAGGACTGAGCTGCAAAGACATCAAAGAGAAGTAACAGATAAAATATATGCTCCGATAACTTTGACCAGCTTCGGTACCTTAAACACCTTTCATTCCTCTCTACAGGCTTACATTCTTCTTGTGGTTTGCAATCCATCTCCAGGTCCATGGTGGACAGACAGAGCTTGTGTCCTTCCTTGGTGGGCTGCTCCTCCTGCTTCAGGCTGTGGCCCACACTGAGACGGCGGCCCACTGTCGTCACCTGGTTGTAGAACTGCTTCCCAGTGATTTTGTGGTCAAAGCCCAACCAACTGAACTTGATCTTCACGCTGAGCAGATGAGAGGGAGAAAATGATGAAAGCTTTGATAGGAATGTGAAAAGACACATAGACAAAGGGAATGGCAGCCTACATAGGCTAGGAGGAAAGTAACATAAGAGGAAAAGTCAAGAGGAAGCGCATGCATGTATGTATATGTGGGACATGTGTTATGTATGATCTATGTAGACTCACGTATAGTCCATGTCTTCTGGACCTGGGAACGGCTCCAGTGGCCAGTTGAAGAAACAGTTGAGGAAGACGAGGCCAGCACAGGCCGCCCACACAACCAGGATGGTGATGAAAGACACACCCAGGTCATAGATGACCTGGAGACACCAAAACATGAGCAAAACATGTAGAAAAATGATGGAAGCCCACGTTCACTACCAAACAGTATTACATCTACCTCATATTTTTAGTTACATTTTAAAATGATTTAAAATGTTCTTTTTTAATTTTTTTTTCTTGAAAAAAAAGCAGTATATGTTGCAGTATGTGTCTTGTGACCTTTGTCCTTCAATTCGTAATAGAAATGAATGATTTTGATGTGATTCTAGATCCACAATGCATTAATGATATTGGTTTGCACAATGGCTTCAGTGCCAGAATTTGAATTGATTTCTTGCAGAAAAGAATATTCTGTTTCCTAATGAGGACTCATGACGTTCATAGATGATGATACAGAAATGCACGCAGGCGGAATCAGCCTTGAAAAACTGCAGTCTATCATAAGCAGTCAGTGGTAAATCAGAAAGACGACGGCAGTAAATACTGTACAGACCAGTGAATGTGTGAAGGTGAGTGTCTGCGTTTTATAGAGTTTTTTACCTTGACACCGGGGAAGGTGACGGCTGAGGAAGCGTACGAGCCAATCATGAGGGCGATGAAGGTGGCGCGAAGGTCCCCAAACATGTTAGGCAACTGGATGAAGGAGTGAAAAATGCAGAGACAGAGTTGACAACGTCACATTTTATATCTGAAACTATTACTGAGGCGTGACTAAGTAGAAGAGTTAACATAATGTACTGTGGGGAGGGTGGTGATCTCTAACTGTGGTCGTTGAAAGGCTGAGGACAGATGGGGGGACAAGATGAGAAAAGTTCCTACTAGCGCCGGGGTCAGAGGCCAGAGTGGGGAACCAATTAACAGGCAGGGGAGGCTCGACAGAACGGACATGAGAGAAAATAAAGCTCTGCGGAATGACGCGCTAAAACACTGGAACACGCAATACTGAACAGCGTGACATAACACACACAGCTGCTCAGTACACAACACGAACACAGCAATGACACACTGTATGCAGCTGAAACAGAGGGGCAGTGTGAGTGAGGTGACGAGAAGATGTTTTAGGACAATTACTACAGATTATTAATGGGACTGGCAGGATGTTCAGTTTGATTATTTTTTGTATTTTTTTTTTACTCCCCTCTGAGGAACACAAAAACAGTGAAGGGAGATAATTTTTTAGGAACAAGAAGACAGGGGGTGGACAAAACATCCACGTACAAAAGGACTCACAAGCTGTTCTATTTGCAAGAGACTGAACAACAACAAACGCGTTCAATTACATAAGACCTAAGACAGAGGAAGCAGAGGTATGTGTGTGTGTCTGTGTGTGTGTGTGTGCATATACTGACAGAGTATGTGCGCCGCAGCAGTGGGACACTCAGATTTCATTTGTTTCTAACAATATCAAAAGCAGGACTTAAAAAGCTATTACAATATAATGTTACAGATACATTAGAGGCTACCCTGAAGTGGGAAGGTGACCTAACATCTGTGGTGTCAGCTGATCATTGCCCAGTACTTCTTAGACTCCCTCTTTGCGTGGATTAAATACCTTCAGGTACAAGGTGAAGTCGTGATGTGGGAAGCACAGAGTGCTGTTTAGTCTAATGATTAACCCGACTCTAGGTTTTTTAAACACAAAATGCAGGTTATAAAGGACGCAGGGTGAAGACATGTTTTTATACAAACTTTAACAGACCTTTAACTCATGGTTTTATATTACCGACTTTGGCGTAAATGGCAGTGATTAAGAGTGGGATTAATGAAGAGATTTGGGTGTTTTGGAGAAACACACGCTGGAGACGAACAACATAACTTGTGGCGGTATAGAAAAGGGCTATTTTATTGTCAGGTTTAGTGGAGCTGAGCCCCTCTGTAGTGAACAGCATCACCATGGTGCAGCCCTGGACTCCTGTGTGGTTCACTGTAGGTTGATGACTGATGGCAAGGGGAGGGAACGGGTGGGAAATGGGGAGGGGGGTGGAGGGTATGAGGCACCGCAGGGGGTGAATGCAAAAGCAAAAGAATGGAGAGGAGCTGACCCTTTGACCTCTGTGAATCCTAGAGAGTGTTTTTATTTGGTGTCCAATCTTTCTCTCAGGCTAAACTTCCCAGCAGAGATAAGTCACTAAGGATACTTGGTTTGTCCAGAGATGACTCAGAAATGAACTGTAACAGTATTTATCAGATACAAGTGAAATTGTACAGAAATTGGACTTCATGACTAACAAACATATTACTATATACCACATTCAATAGCTGCCTTTGCATTGATGTTATATGGTTTTGCTGCATTTAAAAGAACTCTAACGAGCTAACAGAATCAAAAATAATTTTCCTTGAGAATTAGAAAATAAGCTGCTCTAAATAACGCAGTACAAATAGCAAGAAAAGAGCGGACTGGCATCGTCACAGAGACCTTTAAACCTCTTTGTGTTCATATTTACAATATTTTTTGACCTGTCATATAGAGTACAGTTAATTTCTATCCCTGAAACACTTTACTGCTTTTGGAAATGTTCTGGGCTGACAGACTGCACTAAAGAATGCAATTAAAAGGGAGCAACCATCTTAAGGTTGAAGGTAGCAACATTTGCCTCCAGCACCTTTAAAGCTCTTGTTTATTCTCAACTCATTGTAAGAACAACAGGTTTGATCTTTCTGTGTGGAGTTAGTCTATTCTCCTTGTGTCTGCATGCTTTTGTCTGTGGTTCCCTCCCACCATCCAAAGACACATACAGTACTTGTCTGTCACCTGAAAGTGTGAATGTGAGAGCGTCTCTATAGATCATACGGGATGGACTTGGATATCGCCACAACCCTCTTAAGCAGGTTGTGTTCAACTCCGGCCCTGTAGGGCTGGTGTCCTGCATGTTTTAGACGTTTCCTCTTCCATCACACTTAGTTCAATTAATGATCAGCTCATAGCCATGCTCTGCAGAAGACTGATAACAATGTAATGGGATCCAGGTGTGATGGAAGAGTGGACTACCTAAAACATGCAGGACACGGGCCCTGGAGGACCCCTGCTCTTAAGGAATAAATGGTTTGGAAGATAAATTAATGCCACCGAGACAAACATAGCTGCAACACTTACACGCATTTATGTAAATACATGTATGTGAGCGGGATAAGTGTGCAGGTCTACATTAGTTGCTCATCTGTGAGACAGCAATGCAGAGATGAGTGATGAGCCGCTGTAGAAGAAGTTATCTCTCAGCCCTCTTACTAATGTATTCAGAACTATTCACAGGAACAGACTCCAGTGTAACAGGGCAAAACAGACAACAGACAAGAAAAGACGAGGGAGCTGCAAGTACCAGCAAACTATTAGACCCCAACAAGGGGCAGATAGTTGATAACACAGAAAATATTCATCTGGACAAACATGATGAAGCAGGTACATGTGAGGATCATGATGCACTAAGTGAACAAACTCACCGTGAGCGATGTGAAGGTCATGCACATGCCTCCAAATCCATTAAACGTCAAGGCAATGAAGATGAGGACGGAGAGTTCTGCGAAAGACACAAAGGTAGATTATGAAACTGCCAACGGCTACAGCGGAGCCAAAAGGGATTCATGAGCGGAGTATGGACGTACTCACCATTTGGTTTGTAGGCTCCATAAGCAATGAGTAGACAGGACAGACCGAAACAGGTGCTGCAAATAGAGCGGTAGTTGATTGGATGGTTGCCATAAGAAAAAAACGATACTTTCATAGATGCACGGAAAAGAACATTATTGGATATCGACAGGCATTATGGATCATTTCGGTTACTCCGATCCCTTACCTTCCCAGCAGTCGAAGTTTACGAGGCCCATATTTGTCCATGACGATCCCCAGTGGCAGGGTGATGGCTGAGAGCAGGAAGGAGCCCACGGTGAAGGCCAGGTTAAGCATCTCGTCCTGTTCTTTACAGATGAGCCAGCCGTTCATCTCCAGGGGTCCGTCTATTGGGACCAGGGGCTTCATTTCCACCCCGTCTCCCAGGCCCACAACCTCAGTGTCCTCATAGTAATAGATGTACTCATCAGACTTCTGGGTCGGCAAAGGCTGAGACAGATTATAACTAGTGCTGTTACCTGAAGAAAGGAAAAGAAACGTGCAGAAAGGAAAATTAAATCTTACCATATATTTTGTTTACTTGTACACACACACAAATAATTACCGTGTGGAGTTTCTATGTGGAGGGGCGCATAGCAAACGTACTGGCAATGTCATCATTGAATTTCAGTTTTTTAAATAGGTTTTATTTCGTTATTTTGTTTTGTTTCTACACGTTTATATATTGTGATTCATTTAAAACAGTGCTGTAAACATAAAAAAAAATCAATTCAACTCTACTTCTGTTTCTGAGTGCTGACAAAACCATCCAATGTCTTGTGATAAAAAAAAAAAAAAAACATCCAATAGTGCTGTGCAAAGCATTGTGAGAAGTCAAACAAGACCACAAATCCTCCCACATGTCGCAACTTGCACTTCTTGCACTTCCACATCTCTGCTGAATGGGCACTAAATTTGCAATTATGCATCATCATTACCCATT
>JAPTHA010000007.1:16296129-16317587 GCA_029814585.1 Gymnapogon annona
ATATATTACAGGGTTCTGGTTTCTTCTTCTCATCACTTTGCTATCAGTCTGTGCTCACTCGCTGTTCTTTATCAGTGGACTTTCAACGTCCAAATTACCAGTAATAAAATCTGGCCGTCGATCTCTTTGTCCCTCTATCTCACGACACATGTCCGAGAAAGAGCTGAGCTGGTACTCTTGGTCTCTTACATCATCAGAACAAGATAAGATTGCTCCAGGAAGTCACCTTCAGTCACAGATGCTTAATATTTGCTTGAGTAGTCTATGCAAATAGACCTTTTATTTCACCGTCAGCTGGCATAGCATCAGCTTCTGCTATACAACCACCATGTTCAATTTAAAGATCCTGCATTAAGTGAATGAAGGATCGAACTAATTGAAAGACGAGCCTCAGTAAGTTCAAGTTGAGCTGCTTGCATTGCAAAAGGATTATAAAATCATGCACATGCGGACTGATAATGACAGATAATGCAGTCACCAGTCAGATAAATCAATCATGGGAATTCCTGAGCTGTGATAGATTGGCATCAAAAGAGGGAGCCAACTGGTGCCAAATCATTCAAAGTATAGTGCAAAACATTCTGTCCACCTCAGGTCCAAAGGGTAAGTCTGACCTGCGTCCATAAGCTTAATCTTGAGGGGTAAGCGAAAAACTTGTTTTGCCGACTGTGTCATCTTGGGGGAAAAACAAAACAAAGCAAAAACAACAGCTGACTGGCAGTGGCTATGTGCAGAGGTGAAGAAAGATGAGTTGAGCTGCCAATAGTTGATTTCAATCTGAAAAGATACCGTGGAAACCTCCCTCAGTGTATGGAGATGGCTCATCAAGACTTCCATTGGCTATCTGCTGCTCCTCACTGAGTAGGCCGTCACATATTCAATTTTGATGGAGATTTAGCTGAAGCCATTGGACGTTAAGCGAACCCATAGTGGCATCTCCAAAGAGAAAGAACCAATACTCTGTCAAGTTTATGAGACATTGGAGCTTCACTAACACTGTGGATGACTTTTTCTTTTTTTTTTTTAACCTGAAACCTGCTGTCTCTTTAATTGAACTGATCAGATTTAATCTCTAGAGTCCTGTAAAAAAAAAAAAAAAAGGAAAAAAAACACAGCTGCCATCCCTTCAGAAAACAGTGAAGTTTTCTGAAAGAATGGAGGAGGCTAAAGGGCAGCAGTGTCGAATTGCTCTGAGTGCTGCATAATACGTCCTGAGCCCACACTGACTGCACTTTTCTTGAATGAAACCTGCTCCGTCTTCACTCACTGGCGATGACACTGCCTGAAGACATCGACTTTCTCTGTTGTCATTACAGTGGTTAATTATACTACATTTCCCCAAGTCATAAGACATTGAAGTATTTGTCTTTTGAACAAAAGACATAGACTTGAGGCTATTTTCAACGTCTGCAAATTTAGCCCTTAAAAACTCACTGCAATTAACCTCCCTGTGGTGATTTACATTTATCGTTACTTATTATAATATTATCTTCTCCATTTTGTTTTGTTTTTTTTGGGGTGGGGGGTGAAAATCGGGTGCTTTCCTACATTTCATTTACTTATCATGTAAATGTTTATGAAAGTTTGGAGTTCAATTCAAAGGTTATTATATAAAAAAAAAATGAAAAAAGGGAGTCTTGCGGCAAAAACTACCAAGATACATATTTTGTTAGTGGATCAATGTTGCAGGAAAATTATTTTCCCCATTCATTAAAGAGCCTCTGAAAATATCTGAAGATCTGAGAAACTGCATTGTACATTAATTGTTCCAATGTACTCATAGTACTGGTTATTGTCGTTGCTTGTGGTTTAGGTCTTTGAAGCTTCAACAGCGTTAGAATATATAGGCAAC
This sequence comes from Gymnapogon annona, assembly GCA_029814585.1. Taxonomy (NCBI): domain Eukaryota; kingdom Metazoa; phylum Chordata; class Actinopteri; order Kurtiformes; family Apogonidae; genus Gymnapogon; species Gymnapogon annona. Next base: position 16,297,982 of record JAPTHA010000007.1, read on the forward strand.
AGATGGGAAAGATAACACTGAATATTAATAGCAAACTTGTGAAGTTTAAACAAAGGCTGCTGACACTGAAATATCAGAGCCCAGACTCACCCTCGTCATTGCAAAGGTACGAGTAGAAGCCTTCTGACTTGAGCATGATGAGCAGGGAGCCCCATCCCAACAGCACAGCAGAGAAGAGCAGATTCTCAATGATAGCAGTCACTGCCATCCACCAGCGCCTGGCGAACGCTGTGGCCAGTGTTGGAGCCATGGTGGAAGGAATCAAAGAACTTCAAGACAAACAAGGGGCAAGAGAATCAGGGGGGAAAAATAGGCAAACAAAAGGGGGGCTAAGAAGAAGGAACGCAATGGTCTGAGCCGGCGGCGCAGAGCAGGCTTCCTTGAAGATGGAGGACTTATCTGCAAAAAGAAAGAACCAAAAGGAAGGGCAGGTTTTATAGTTGGCCCATCCCTGAAGGACTGAAGGTTCAGTTATTACAGATCACATGATAAAATGACATAACTTTGAACCTAACTGATGATAACTGGCTGCTATTTATGGGATACAGCGACAGCAAACTTTTTTGTCCACCTCACAGATTTATATCTATAGAATTATATCTATACTTAGATCTATAATATTGACATGACAATAAAATGTCAGGATGGGTAATGCTAATTTTACATTAACAGCGGGTAAATAATACAAGAAGAAACCTACTACTGCACCCACAGTTGTGTCTGCATATCTCTGGGGCCAAATGACATAATCTGTGCTCCAGTGCTTTCAGATGGATACACGGTGGCGTCACAGAGTTTCTATCTGTTTGGTCCCAATGCAAACTGGTCCAAACTGGACTTCAGAGAAAAATGGGTCTCTCTCACTGGTCCCCCCCCTGCTTACACTATGGCCCCTCTCACTCCTCTGCAGCCCCTGAACTGTCCTAACAGACCCATCCAACCGCAACTTTTCACTTCAATTACTGTGGTGCGTCTAAAATATAATGGAGATGCCAGACAAACAATTAACAAATACGTTCACATAGACTCAGTACACAATAGCACACACTGTACAAGCACACACAGATACACTGTATGTGCACACACACACACACAACCACACACACACACACGCACACACTCTGTTCAAGTATTAACATAAACTTCAACAATGCTGGCAGAAATCCCTTTGTTATACAGGAAAGTATTAAATGTCCTCTTCATTTAATAATAAAAACCGACAATTTTTTTTACTCATAGTTGTGCATTTCTGTGTAAAACAGAACTAACAGCTTCAAAAGACTCACAAAAGGTAAAATACTTACCCTACAAGGCTAATGGTAGATGGAACCAGCCTCTGTGTTTTCCTGATGTTCTCAAAGTGACTGGCCAGTTTTCAGAGAAAAGCCACATTTATAGTCAGAGGGGGTCCTGCACGTGACGCCCCCTGCTGACCAAGGAGTGTGTGTACGCGTGTGTGTCTGCACATTATAGGAATAAATTGAGTGTATTAAAATGAGCAGCACTTTAATTCGTAAATGTGATCAAAGTAAGCAAATAGGCAAATATTAACCATATTTGCTGTGTGTGTTGTTTATAATTGGGATAAAGTAAACATCTATTGAGTATTTAAACTTTCTTTTATTACGTTGAGCCAAAAACCCAGACCCACGAACACTCGCTGAATAAACAAAATAAGAACACCATGCAAGGTTTAATGTAGATTTTAAGATGACCAAAAGGTTGTTTTGTTTATTTTATTTTTCATTCAAAAGTTTTTTTTTCATTCATTTATTCATTCATCATCCAACCCGCTGAATCCTTTTCAATTATGTTAAAATTATCATATATATACAATGTTATATAGAATATTTGGTTGTTTTTTTATGCTTACTTATTTTTCAACCACAGGATTAGTCAACGAGTGGTGACCAAACAAAACCTGATTGAAAGAGAAGACTGTCAACAACTTATCTGTATTTGTCTACGTCAATAACTGGAACTGACTCAGAGCTCTGACCTCCTTGATTCAGTTGCACAAACTGTTTGCATCGCATCTATCAATCGCATCTACTTCATGTAAATGCGATTTTTATTTTTCTAAAAACCAGGCGGTTGACTTCGTCGGGGATGTGAGAGAAGCAACGTTCTTTTAATAGTCACCGTTAGGATGATGCGACGGATCAGATCGGAATGCCATAACAAACAGTCTCTCCTATGTTCAACGGGTTTGTTTACTGAGAAGTCTCCGGCATCCCATCATCCAGCCGCAGATCGAAACCCCTTATCTCATTCATGTTTGGAAATGAAGTCCATCAACCAATAAGGTTCCAGTCGAAACTCGCTGGAGTGTGTGTGCGCGCGTGTGTGTGTGTGTAGGGTGCTGATTGCCCATTGTGCTTAAACAACAGATTAATCAATGTGCAAATCAATCAGTTCAGTGAAACCTTGGAAGACACACACAGGGTGATGTTTGTGTCGTTCTCTCATCAGTGGGTCAGATTAGAGGTAGGACCTGCTTTGGAAGTATAATGAGCTTTTATGTGTAGATGTGGATTGCCGCCCCCCCCCCATCAATCAGTCTCAAATCGATCAGAAAGGCATTCAGACAACAAAGCCAACAACCACACTCATTAACACATCACGATGAACTGCTTCCTTTTTTCTTTTTTTTTATTAAATTATTATTATCCTCTACGCCACGTGTCTCAACATCCTGCAGGGATTAGAGAGGCACCATAAAGCACTTTTATAGATTTGATTTACTCCATACATTCTATATGCATCGCATGTTCAACTGATAATGCACTAAAAAGCAGTTGGCCTGAGTTCCCTCAATCTGTGGACCACGTTGTCGACATGAAATGGCGCCCCCTTGAGGTCTTTCATATGTTAGCACGTTTCCTCAAAAAATGTCAATACACAAACACAATTTTTTATTGCACATTCATTATTGGATAAAATATTTGGTTACAGTAGCTCTTTGTAAAAACATCAATAAACTCTACGAAATATAGTACAAAATATAAAGCAACATTATAAAAATCCACATACAGAAAAAAATAGTTACTTGTGCCTATCAACTACTCACATGTGTGAACAATGCATAGTATTTATATATACAGAAATCCAGCAGTAGCAACAGTGATTTCCTCCCTAGTTTTAAGTGCATTTACGACCACCATTGTGGCTACAGGTGTACAATCTAGTGTCAGTGTTCCCTTCATGACGACAGGCCGAATAAAGCCAAGAGCCCCAGAGCCAGGCAGAGGAGCAGCATCTGCACGGAGCTGGCAGTTCCAGATGCTGCAGCGGGAGAAAGAGCAAGATGAAGGAACAGGAAGAGTTTAAATGGACTGGAGAGGAAGCACATTCTACAATGACACTGTTGTCAATAATGTTGTACATAAAATAAAATATTTATTCTTCTCATGAAACAATGGTGACAATGCAATCTATACTGGATAGACAGAGCATGATAATAATAATAATAAAACTTTATTTGTATAGGGGCTTTCAAGCAAGAATTGTAGCCCAAAGTGTTTCATATCAGTTAACAATCTACACGGAATAAACACATTAATATATAATTACACACTAATTAATAAAAGTTCCGATAAAAATACAAGAAATAACGTTCAACAACATAAAAGTATAAGAAATGACAAAAATTTCCACAGAACTGGATAAATTGGGGTGAAAGAGTACAGACATAAAGACTACAATTATACAAAGAGCAATTATTTAAAGAGCGACTGGGGCTCAGTCAAAGGTGAATACTGATGTTTGTAAAAACACAAAGTGATTCTAATGTTATTGACAACAGTGTGTATCACACAATCTGAGTCAAAACGTGCCTGATTGTTTCATCAATTATAACGACATCTCATCTCAACGTCACCTTTATTGTCTTGGTCATAATCACATGCAAATACAGTAAGCTACATCAAAATGTGTAGATGTTATACTGTAACCTTTAACTCCTTAGGAACCAAGTGATCTGTTTTTGTTCTGACATCCAATAAATTAACCTAAATATTCAATAAATATTTGCTATCACAGTTTTGACCTGTGTCGACCCCAACAATTGAGATATTTTCTAGGTCAGGAACATACAAGTCACATTACAACTGTTATATCCTACATAATGTAAGCACTGTGTTTTGTCTGCTGTTCAGACAAGTCGGTAGAGTTTATTCTTATACATGAAAAGCATAGTACTTGAACATTACTTAAGTGCCCGAATTAATATATTAATATATTTTTCAGAATTTCTGATATACAAATGTTGTCTAGAAATAATTGTTACACTGAAACACAAAACAATGATGTTACATTGCAGATAATTTTTTAATATTGCACATTCTATTCATTGCGGTTACGAACGTTGGACGTTTGAACTGTTAGCTGTTGGTGACTAAATGCGCTAGACTATGGTGGCCTGCGAGGACATTCGCACACCGTCTCTTGGCTCCAGACGATGAAACGCAGTCCCTCATTATCATTTCTGGGACTTCAATCATATATATTGTCTGTGTTGTACAAGAATTCAATTGTTGTATATCTGTTCTACTCTGTTTTTCCATTCTTTGTATTCTGCTGCTGTTTTTCACTAATTTCCCTTCCCTGAGGGATTAATAAAGTACTATCTAATCTCTAATTCCAGTGCTATTGGACTGTAAGATATAATCGCAAAACTGTTTGTCTCAGGTTGTGCATCAACCTGAGACAAACAGGTTGATGCACTTGTTTGTGCATCAACCTGTTTGAGGCATTATGACATATCTTGGGGATCATTAAAAAAAAAGGTCAATCTTACCACGTACGGAGATATCTGTAAATAACAAAAAAAACAAAAGTGACATTTTAGATAAACACTCTTCCATGATTTCTCGTATTTATAGAAATAATATTTCAAACACAGCATATATAACAGTGACCAGTGGATGAAACCTACTGGACATGCACTTCTGTTGCACAATCTGTGTCATTTACACACCTTCAATTGTGAATGTGGTCTCCATCCCAGCATGGATGTGGTCAGTTACATGACAGTGGAGTAACCATGTCCCTGGTTTTCCAGCAACCATTTCCACAGTCTGGAAGGTCCCGGGGAAGAGATCAAACACATCTGCGCGGTGTACACGGTCCGTCTGACACACAGCAACAATATACGGTACAAGGGATGTTGAGAAACAACACAAACAACCGTGATTAAAGTTACATTACCATGTGCATATGTGTAATCTGACTGTGCACATCCAAACACAGCTGTTGGGTCTGAGGTTATTCCAAAAACAACTTCTTATCTCTGTATATGAATGTGACAAGAGGGAATATTTGGTGTGTTGCAGCCACACAAGTTGATCAACCCCTTCATGCACAGTGGTCACTATAGTGTAACGGCCATATTAAAGTTGTTTTCTCTCATAAGAATGAGCCTTAATGTCCAAAAAATCCTGAAGTAGGATAATATTATTCATGTATTAAAGGGTTAAACACTTTACCATTGGATAAGCTGTATTGGTATGGGTTTTAATGGCAGAGAATAAAACACAGACGGGGATGATGGTGTTTAGAGTGACATGATGCTGTGGTTTACCTTGTAGGTGAAGGTTTCAGCATGAAAGTGAACAGTGTGCATGTCCACCTCGTTGCCCATGCCCAACAGATACCAGTCCACCTTCTGGCCCTGCGTCATCACCAGACCCTGCAGGTTACCGTATAGCTTCCCATTGATCCCTTCAACAGACGCACAGAGACTGGCATGTGAACAGTCATCTTTCACTGACGGAGCCCAGCTCACACTTGGGCTGGGAGACACAGGCACATATGTTACCACGGAAATTTGTTTCATATCAGTCGATGCTAGCAATTAACACCGTAAATGTCAAACCACTATTTTTTTGAGGTCTAAGTGTAGAGTTTGGGGTATTAGGGAAATGATTAGAAACATTAGGTTTATTGGTTTAGCAAAATTCAGTTATGAATGGAGATGCAATTTGGATATATGATGAGTATATCCAACATTAAAACTGAATTGTGACAAAATATTGACTTTTCACTTTAAACTTTTCGTGTGTCCTTTACGACTGTAGACATATTTCAAGTATTTTGTTGTTGTATGTGAGGAAAAGAGAAAGAGAAATAAGTATGTGTACTTATTTTAACCCTGCAAAAATAACTAAACTCGAGCTGGTATTAGACCTTTGTACAGCGCTGTACATCTGATTGGCTTTAGTGAAGGAGTGCTTGAGAGAGGAACAGTACAAGTGGTTTGACTGAAATAGGCCTGAGCCAGTTGAAGGCATGGCAGCACTAAGCATTAAGTCTTACTGTGGGGCAAGAAAAGGGGGGAACGTAAGATATGTGACTGCATTTGTGATTAAAGTGGTATAATTGAACCCTCTGCAACATCCATGAGCACTCCTGTTGTGGCATAGCTTTTCAACACCCAATAATAGAATCTAGAGAATTCTGTCTTCCTCTCAGACCACTATAATATGCCACTAAGAGGTTATGGAAGTTTTTCCCAGTGATGCCAAAAAACAACAGTTAAAAGGGTTATTTAGAGGGATTCAGAACTACTTACCGCAGCGTGTTTATGTTGTAGACGAAACCTCCTGCTCAGCCACCCACGCAAGAAATCTGCCCCATGAATCAGAGTGTAACTTTTACCCATGCCTCCCCCTCCTCGCTCTTCCCTAATCTCTTACCGTGCATCTTGTTACTTTCCACAAAGTCATCGTCCCGATCGAAGGTATCGGGGTCAGCGCCCAGGTACGTTCTGATGTTGTCGTCCAAATACCACGACTCGTTTTCATCATGAACCATAAAGAGCAGGGCAAACTCCTTTGCCACGTCATCCCTCTGTCTGTTGGAGCCCTCCCCTCTCTGCAGAGTCCCGGGTCTGCATACCGCCAGGGGACCCAGAAGACCACTGTACAAATCCTGATCGTAAACAAGACAACACACTCTGTAACACACACCCAACACGACTACTTGTAAACATTTTCAATGTGTACAGCTGTTGCTTCACGCAGGCAACTGGATACCTTGATGAAGTTCACATTAGAGTAATAGGCGTATGGGATACAGTTAGGATCTGAGGCTCCTGGACCAGAACTTTCAAGAACATCCCACGTCATCTCAAGGATGAAGCCTGTAGAGAAGAGATCAAACACAAACCAACAAGTGTTAGTTATGTTTTATGGAGGTTAAGAACACTGCTTTAACCTTTGCGCACATGGATTTTATTATCATTCTCACCAGGTTTGACTGGAATATGTGCACCGCTTGCTTTTACTCCGTGTGCGCCAATGGAGTAAGGGCGGCTGGCTTTGTTCTTGAAGACGATGTTGATCTGTTCTCCTACCTCTGCTTTGATCAATGGACCTGGAGAGTCAAACCGACACTGATGTGACATCCACTTTGCCAGCTTCACCTACAGACCTCTTATGTGTTTATTTAGCAGAAGAAGAAAGGTTCGCTTACCCATAATTCCCAAGTGCATTTGGTTGAGCGGTCGCTGTTTCAGAACTTTGAACGTATCATCGGTGTACTCTCGATAAACCACCTTCTTATACCTTGAGCCGATCCTGTTCTCCCCCTTCTCCACAAAAACGTTACCTGGACTGGGAGACATGAACCAATTTCCAGCCATTAACGAACAGTAATAAGTTACATCACAAATCACAGCCTCCATCCCTAACAGCGGAATGCATCATCCAGCAATTATCTCGCTTCGTCACCTGTCCTCTGATGTGGCCTGGTGCTTCTCCAGCTCCCAGTTCCTCTGAGGTGAGTAGTCCCACTCTATTTCTTCAGCACTGATGAAATACTCCACAATCTTGTTCGGTTGTGCCTCAGCCGGCTTTACTTTGCAGCCGTTCACTTTGTACTGCTGTCTCATGCCGGCGGCGTAGTGGTCCGTCACTCTGCAGCTGACCTCATGCACACCTGACCAGGGAATTCAGATTACATCCTCAACATTTGGACACACAGGAAGTGGGAGACAATGACGCTTCCATTTTCAAGAGCCCTGACTCATGTCACAGACTCATGTTTCCAAGAAACATGAACTACAGAGTTGCAACTTTTTCCAGTAATACACAACAGATTCGAGCTGAGTTTCTTCTTTTGACTGAGTCACTTCCTTTTTTTTAAGGTCTATTTTAGAGACAGAAGTTTTCCTGAAATCATCTGTTACATTAGGATTTTCTCTTTGTTACTTTCATCTCGCATAGAACATTTGATATTATTATCATTTTTTGCCAGGATTATTTGGGGTGAATGCATTACATCTAAAGTATAATTATTTATAATCTATTATCAAAAATTTGCTCTTCTCTATTGTCTTTGTCCTTTTTTCATGAAAATCTGGACAGCAGAGATCAGATGTATAAATCTTCATTCTTAAAAAACACTATGGCAGGGGAGAACTACTGGCTCAACTTTTTTATTCCAGTGAATAAATGCAAGCTCTGAAATGTATTCAGTGTGTAAAAGTCAAGAGTATTTCCATATTACCAGAAGTTTATTGCCACATTACCCCTGTCTGTGTTTGTTCACCCGGTCCCAGATGTTCATATTAAATATACTTTACCTTTTTTTCTATTGTGAACCCTTCCTCTTTTCTGTCATGTTATGTTTCAATAAAACAGTGAATAAGTAATGCAAACAGTAGTAGAGGGAGTTGTAGGAAATAGAGGGAATAAAAGTAAAAAAAAAGAAAAGAAAAAGAAATAAGCACAGATAATTGAAAAATCTATTAAAGTACACTGAGCATTTGTTCTTCCCACAGTTAGTTTAGATTAATATTTCCTTCTTCCTTGTTGTAATAAATCATACAAACATCTCTTAACATACAAACAATAACAAGAGCACTCAAGATACCTTTGCTATTTCCTGCCTCAGTTTGAATGTACTTAATCATTTTTCCTGTTGAGTAGGTCACAGAAAAGCAAAATTATGTAAGCAGGCTAGAAAATTATCAGTCCTCCTGTCGAACCAAACATGAAGCATGGATGACCTCTGACATACTGTGTTTACGCAAAGAGTAACTGGACTGACCAGCAGTGTTTGGCCGCATTTCAACAGTTGCCGTGGTGTGAGGGAACAGGCTGACAGTGTCCCGGGTGGTGTTCTGCTTCCTGAAAGTGTTCCCCTCAAAGTAAACACCATGGATATCCACTTCTGTACCCAAGCCAAAGGTGTACCACATGACCCTGTCCCCAGCACACATCTCCAGTCCGGGGAGATTGCCATACATGAATCCATTCACAGCTGAAATGAAAAGGAAGATTTCAAACTGTCAGAAAAAGTATCAGAGTACGTCAACTAATATTTACAGATCAACAAAATGAACAAGAACTCCCTTTTTGGAACACACCGTGCATCTTATTGCTCTCTTCAAAGTCTTCACTTTGAGCGTCTGTCTCGTTGCTGCCATAATTATCAATATTGTCCCGTAAATACCAGCTCATGTTTTCATCCATGACAGACAAGAGAAGGAAAAACTCCTTATCCACACCCTGCTGTTAAATAGCAAACACACGTCATTAGTTAAGTTATGATGTACATTTAAAAAGGGCTGCTCTGTTCAACAACTTTTGCATTGATGTATTGACAAAAAAAATTAAAAATGTTTAATTCACATTAAAGTAAAAAACCCCTGCATTTTCAATATTGAGTTTGTGTTAAAAAATGAGTTAAAATACAGTTTTCTTACAATTTAAGGTATGTAATTGGCAGATAAATCTAATAATGTTACAAAAGTTTCCCACAATTTTTGACTTATTCTTCTGCTCTTCTGTGACACAAATGGAAATAGAGAAATATACATAACGATTGCATGAAAACACAAATACACCTGGGTTCCATTCTCTCCGAGGGAGCCTTTTTTGCACACAAGCAGAGGACCAAACAGTCCAGAGTTAGTGTCTTTGACGGCATCGGTGGCTGAATAGTAAAGGTATGGAATACAGGGAGTGTCTGATGAAGATGGACCTTCCAGAACCTGCCAAGTGTAGGTGAACATTTCACCTGGACCAACCAGGGAGCCGGTCTTGTCAACACCTAGAGCGAAGCATAAAAAGTACAGCAATCATCAGGTCAGATGTCCATTGAGTTACACTCATTAATAGTGAGGACAGTAAAAGTTGTTGATAGAAATTTCCTACACCCGCATGAGGTAGAGTTACAAGAAAGTCATGACATTGTGAACAAAAGGGCTGTGTCTATTGACTAAATTAATATGTCACTTCATGGATTTTTGGTCACTGTTTCTGCAAAAGGTTTATTTTCCTTTTCATTGGAGGCACTTTCAATTATCTATGTTATCTTATGTTTTGTAATGCATTTTTCCCATTTAAACATTCATAAATTAAATATCAGTATTTATTATAATATCATTATATTAATTTCAGCAAAATGCAACAGTTTTGCCAATATGTTTTTTTATTATTATGTAATGTGATCAGCATTTTTTAGGTAAAGTGGTGAAACTCTGGTTCTCTGCAGAGGACAAAAATGTAAATATGCTCAAGAGTATACTGAATTTACTGATCATGCAGATGTTTATTGAAATTTAAAGGTTTTTTTGGAGGTAATTTTGTATGAGAATACAGTAATCTGGACCAAACTTTCAGCAAAATACATCCCTAACTGCACAGAAAACCAAGCACCTCCAACCACTATTTTTTATTGATCTGCGGGGGTTTTATTAAAGAGTCAACGTTATAGAAAAGGACATTGTTTCACTGTGGAGCCTCTGAACATCCAAATGGGTCATATCTGATGATGAAAAGCAGAAAAACTGCATTTTGGCACGTTGACAAGATCAGGATCAGTTGTACAGGCATTAAAGTAAAGTCCTGAACAAAATTAAAGGCTGTCTGACCAGCTGCTAAAATTCTTTCACAGAACACATATTTTATTATTTATTTTTCATTTTCTTCCTTCTAATTTTGCGCCTTTCAAAACAAATGTTCTAAGCTATGAAGTCAATACCAACTGATAAATTAGAAGTCGCATCAAAGACTAACAATTTTTACATTCTATTTCTTGAAGCTTTGCGGGGTATCAAGACCATTTTTTCTGTATATGTTTGGTACCTCGCTGATTTCTTACCATCATCATAGCTGCTTCCCTGAAAGCGTTTATCATAATGTAGGCCATGAGGCTGGATGCTGTAGCTTCTTGATGCCCTGTTCATAAATGTCACTCTGAGGGTGTCTCCCTCCTCTGCCCTCAGTACTGGACCTGGACCAGGATGGAAAACAAACAAACAATGCAATGAGACAATGAGACCAAACATCCCAGTGAGTATACACACAGGGAGAATATTAAATCTGATGTTATCAAATCCTCACCTAGGATCCCTAAATGTTGTGTTTCTGGCGTTGGTGGTTTTTTGGTGGTGAAGGTATTGTCTGTGAACTCGGTGTATTTGACTTTCAGGTACTGACCACCAATCCTACCACCATCTCTGCCAAAAAACACCTCTGATGCACTGTTACCGAAATGAGGACGAGAAGACAAAAGATTCAGTAAAAATGAGAAAAAAATCTGAAAGAAACAGAAACTCTTGGTCTGTGGAGTGGAATTACTCGCCACAGAAAAACCAAATGGAAGAGACAGCTGCAATGTCATTGGGGTTTCACTGTATCGGGTCAGGAAAAAATAACACAGACACAACAAGGACTGAATCACTATCCACCTAGGGCCTTAACTAATCTGTTTTTTTTTTTAAAACAATCAAATGAATTACTTTCCTTGATCCAATGACAAACATAGGAGTTTTTCATAGGATGAAAAAAGAAGTCAATTTCGTTGTACTTGTGCAATGACAATAAAGACACTGGTTCTGATTCTGACCCCATAACAACTTATGGTTAGCAGACATGGAATCAAGGTAGAATGTAATGATCACTTTGAGAGTTTGACTTTGCGCTGAGTGGAATGATGCTGCAAAGGTCTGGTTCACCGTCATGTTTATCCAGATATAAACAGTAACTGACAAACAACATAAATCAACATGACTTGGCAGCACAACACTAGGAGCAGTGCCCCATTATGCCATTATGTGGACTGTGTTTGTGCATTACATAGAGTTTTACCATTACTACTTTTTAACATAACTTTTTACATTTAACATTGATATATTTGCACACCTGTCAGGCTCAGTTAAGGACACATTGTTAATTAGATTGGTTCCTGAGGGTGCATAGTCCCACACCACCTCCTCTGCAGTGAGGTAGTAATCCCTTACGACACCATTCTTAGCTGTGGGGCTGGTATCATTGCCACATGACTTCACTTCATAGAAGGCCTGCATCCCAGCTGGAGGAGATAAAGACATACACATATACAAGCATTACAAGATAGTAATACACACTCGCAGATTAAATGTCCCTGTCAAAACCCAGCCTTATCTGAAGGAATGAGAAAACACCTAGCTGGACTCCAGGGTCATACTTAATGGTACAGTAAAATAATAAACATTAACAGCCAGTCTTCTTTAAGAGAAAAAAAGTTTACATTAGAACCTGACCAGATCTGCTCTTTTAACGCTTTATATAATATGCCACTTAACTTTAAAACCACTGTAATACATCATGACAGAGAGTTCAGCGTAGTACAAAGGTTTGTTATATCACAAACAAGAACATAATACAATAAGCTGTTGAGCCAGTACTTTCTGTGAACTTTGAACACATGTCTTGACATGTTTAGAGTAAAGTCTGCTGTGGGCAGGTTCATAATGCCATTGTTTGATCACAGAGTTGCAAAAAAAGAAAGAAAAAAAAAGGCATGCTGCTCTTTCAGCAACTCTCCACACACAGTGTAGAAGAGAGAGAACAAAGAGGTCAAAAGTCAAGAATGAGGTCGATGGTTAAAGGTTAAAGGTCAGGTGTCTTACCCTGAAAGTGGTCATTAACCTGGCAGGTCAGGAGCCACTTTCCGAGTGACTTGGGGCTCATCTCAGCTGTTACAAAAGTGGCCGGGAAGAGGCTAAGGACATCGCTACGGTGGCCACGATCCAGCAGCGTGTTCCCGTGGAAAAAGGCAGAATGAATGTCTACCTCGTTACCCATTCCAAACAAATGCCAGGCGACTGCACGATGCTGACATAACTGAAGGTTGGGCATATTACCAAACACGAACCCATTAATAGCTGTCACACAGAGATAAACACACACAGGAAGAGGTTAGAGAGAAGGACAAAGAGAGAGAATCCAGCCTTTAAGCCTTCCTTTATACATTGTGTTTAATTAGGGAGGGGGCGTGACTCTATGGTGAAGACGTTGACCGTCATCAGCATTCCAGAGTCTGTTTACATGCAGTTAACATAACACAATAGAGAAATTTCAGCAATATAACAGGAGTAGGAACCAAATCAAGGTGTATTGCATAGCATGTAAAGAAAAAAAATATGAAAAAAAAGAGTCTGTAGAATAATTCCTGTAAACAAACTTGATGTGTGTACAGGGGGAGGTGTGTTAAATATGAGGAATATTCTCACCGTGCATCAAGTTTGACTCATGAAAGTCATCATCGTCCTGAACCTCAATTAAATTCTGAGTGTTCTCAGTCAGATACCAACTCAGATTTTCGTCCACCACATAAAATATCAGGAAGACATCCTGGTCCACGTCGTTGCGGACGGACTCAATGACAGATGGGAGCTCATGTTGGTCCACGTTTATAGAACTACTTTCTTTCAACACTCCTATGGTCACATACAAACACAACACATGCAAGCACATTTGAACATATAGACAGAGGCATGTTCTGTATACTTAACCCATTTACCGATGCTTATGGTTTCTATCAGTGGTTTCCAGCTATATTTGGTTTTTTGGTTGGTTTTTAAGAGTTTTTTTTGGCATGTTTTAATAATTACAATGAACCTCTATAAACAGCTCGAGGCATTTTTTTTAACACTTCATTGACCATTGTTAAGACATATAACATGCATTTGCACGGATACTTTAAATGCATAGCATAAAAATATATACTTTTCTTTATTTACAAAGGACTTGATCTTTTTTTAACACATATAATTGTTGATCTGATACCATAATTGGAATCTACCTCCCATGGCTTCAGATGAACATCCGTGCCATTCGACACGGTTGGTTTACACCAGTTGGTTTACAGGTTTACTCATCACTACAAGATATACAATACAATGGTTCACATTTTGCATATATCTGTGCATTATATCACATGTATAAGATGTATACAACCCTTATGTCCACTATAGTGATACCAAATGGAGACAGACCAAGGGCTAAATGGGAAGTGGATCTAGGAATCACCATTATGGAACAGGAACCTGTGAAGAGATGGAGTCACCTCAACTTTAAATGCGAGACATAGACTGATCCAGTTCAACTTCCTCCATCCGCTGTACATTACCCCACAACAAGTACATAAACATAACTCTAATGTAATGTTTTATAAGATATGGCAAACATTCTTAAACTACTTGGAAAATTTCCCAGCACACCACATTGGTTAAGCTCTCTATACCCGAGCAGGGCTTGTAGGACTTAGGAGGAGTGAGCTCAACATATGTCTCACTGTGACTCATGCAGTACACTTATTTAAGTGTTTGTTTTGTTTTGTATCATCTGACATTGTGAGTCAGGAGTGCTGTCTTGTAGTCGTGTATGAATGTAATTGTAATATTGTCTAGTGAAAAAATATAAACAAGATATTTATAAAAGGTTTATCTCTGTAATTTGGAGTTTGTTTAACACTGTAGTCCAGGTAAAATGTAAATGGCATTCCTTCAAGTCTTCCTACCTTTCTTGCAGGTGAGCAGTGCTCCAATCAGCCCTGAGGCGATGTCTCTGGGGGCGTCCAAGTGTGAGTGGTAGACCCAGGTGAGGCAGTTGGCGTCGTCCTCTGTGGGAGCAAACTCAGGTTTGACCTCCCAACGGTAAGTGTAGCTGCCTCCTGGGGGAACGGAGTCATCTTTCTTTAAATTGTTTGGAGTCCCATCTGGATACAGCGCCCCTAATAGACAAACAGAAGTGGTAACTGCTAAGTGTGCAGAACAGCCAGGTCTTAAAGTTGTGTAATAGCAGAGAACACAGGAGTTACGAAGCACACAGTGTTAAAAGCAAATGCAGGAGAGCTGTGAAAAATAGACCATGGGATATGAAATGTACATCCCGAAACTAATCTCTGTTATGTTCTGAGCCTTTGCATTTGGGAAGTGAGAGCCACAGTACTGCGTGACCCCAGTCTTGAGGACATAGATCATGATGTCATCCCCCACCCACCCTTTCCTCTTCCCCTTCTCCTGTGCTTTCAAAACCAAGTAAATGATTCATGGAAAGCAGAAAAGCAACTGAATTACATGGATTTCCATGTAATTCAGCAATGATGTGTTTCCCAGTTGTCCAAAATTCAAGTGAAATACTTTGCTTTCACTTTCTTTTCTTGTAAACAGATGGAAATTCCCGAGGTGTTTGTCACTCCACAGAGATATTGTTGTAGGATTAGATTAGATATTCCTTTATTATAGTCCCACTTGGGGAAATTAGAGATACAGCAGCAAGAGCAAAAAATCAAAATATAAATGGAAATACTATTTACAGTTGTGCAACAAGATCAAGAATTAGTAGATAATATCGAGACTGTTGAGTTGCTGTAAAGAGCTGCCGCTGGTGCCGCCCTCAGCCGTTAGAAGAGAATTAGGAGCATTAGGAGCACAGAGGCACAGCATTCATAACACTGTATCCACAGGTGATATAATAATAATCTGACTCTCAAACAATATATTCACTGTACTTCTATGTGAAAAAAAGCTTGTGCACTGTGTAACAAAACCATACCTTCTGCATCCTTCTCATAGAAGACCCCATGGGGATGCATGGAATAGTTCCTGCTTGCAAAGTTCTTTAAGTGAACCACGATTACATCATCAACCTCAGCTCTCAGTGTTGGACCCAGAAAACCCAACCAGTCGGGTCGTGGAGCGAGGCGGGTGTAGGTGTCGTCTGTAAACTGTCGGTACATGGCCTTCTTATAGACACTGCCAATGCGGTTAGGTCCTTTCTGCAGGAACACGGACGCAAACCTGAGACACAAATAAATCAAAAAGGGAAAAGAAAAAGCCCAGTAAGGAAATGGACAGCACTTATATAGTGCTTGTCTACATGTTATGGGACTCAAAGCGCTTTACACTGACGCATATCTATCCATTCACACACCAGTGGGCGGCTGCTACACCATGCCAGGCCCCATGGGAGCAATTTAGGGTTCAGTGTCTTGCTCAAGGACATTTGACGTGTGGACAGTTGGAGCTAGGATTCGAAAATGCCAACCTTTCAGCCATTGGACGATCTTCTCTACCAACTGAGACATGTCTCACATACTGAGCCTACGTCTGTACCAACTGAGCCTATACGTCTCACATTAAGTTGAAAAAAACAACCTTTCCTATACTCTATGACTATATGACCACTCAAGGATGTAAGCCGCTATAAGATTTGTTTTGTACACTATATGTTAATTGCGCAAAATCTTGTGTCTAATTTGTCAGCATCTGGGAATTACAGCACTTACATAAACAAGCAGACTCAGAGCCAGGGGAAGGAGCTGAAATGCCACAGAGCAAATTGCATCTGGTTGCCGCTGTCTAACAATTACACTCATCATTACTGTGATAACAGGTTCTGTAGACTAACAACCTGTTACTAGGGGCTGCGGGAACACATTTATACTAGCGTACATCCAGCTCCCTATAAAATCAGAGTGGAGGACAAAAAGCATTGCGTTTAGATTCATAAATGGAATGCACTGATATGTTAACAACAGTCTGATGAGGTGTTTTTCACTGACAAATCCTTCTTACTTGGTCATTATTATTATCAAACCTTTTATCAAGTCGCCCACTTAGAAGTCATTTAGAAAAGTCTTTGACATACATCAGTCTTTTCTTTTTTCAGTGTTGTTCAGAATGATTTAATGCTGCTGTATCTGAGGCGGTTACATCAGCTTTTTAAACCATGCCACAAACAAAATAATTTATTATTATGTTATTATCAAAACAAAGCCAAATCTATAGTGAAAAAAACAAAACGCAAAGAAACCATCATATATGTTACATGGACATACTATAAATTTAACTGTTTGCTTGGAAGGAGGGAAACTCCCGGAATTGTGCAATACTTCAGCTAGTCCACAGACACGCACACTATATACATACAGTATATGAAATACTTCAGCTAGTCCATCAGATATATTCATCTTAAAGAGAATGCGTTTACAAGACAAACACTGCGTGCCTTTCAAAGTTCAGCTTCAGTGCATTCTTGGAACATAACGGTCACATTCAAGTGGCTTTTCGTTAAGTGTTCATTTTATTTCCTCTCATCTGTCCTTCACAGGATACATTCCTCTGATAAAATTGAGAGGACAGACAACCTCCCACTATGGAATTTTTCACTTCCAGAATTGAAAATATAAAACTCATGGAACGCATGACCTACACACTATGGCTTCAAGAAGAACAAGGAAAAAGGCGTTAGCAGAAATGGCTGGACTTTAAAGACAGTGGCAGTAGTTAAAATGTGAACTGAAGTACATTCAAAACGGACTTTTTTTTTTTAAATGGTAAATGTATATTTACTGTAAAATTCAATGCTACCCCCCTGACCTATGTTTTTCCTTTTTTGTCTTTTTTTCTTGTCTGTTTTTAAAACTATGCATAAATAAAGAGTTACAAAAAAAATTGAGAGGACAAATGCAGACCTGTGGATTTTTGGAAACCCCATGAACTGCACTTGTATGTACATAAGAAACTGGGTTAACCCTCTGGTCAGCTCATTGAGGAAAGCATGTGCAGTATTACTCTACTGTGCTGAGAAGTAGACCTGAAGTTGTTTTTTATTTTATTTTATATTGATCTGTTTTTACTAAAATGCAGTAACTTCACAGCCTTTAAATGCATGACAGGTACTTATCAGCACGTCCTGTTAGTCTTTGGTCAGAAAGGAAGTCTTAAATCCCAGTCATTCAGCATTAGTCATTCACAGATTGTCATCTCCCTCATACCTCCTTGCATCAGACTGCCAGCAAAGCAGAAGGCAGTGTGTTCACAGGTCTAGACACTGTCACACCCTGTCAAGATGACACAGGTTGGGGAGTGTTTAAACATTTGGGAAAAGTTCTGTGCAACAGTTTGGGCACATTTTGTCGTTTTATTTAGTCCCATATAAATTGACCACCGTGTATCGCTTGTTTTTCCCTACAAAGTACAGATCTGAAAGTGACTTTTGTGATATAAAAACTTACTCATCATCTTCGATGTTCTTCCCGTTGAGCAGGTTTATTCCACTTGGCGCATAATCCCACGAGTTCTCAACGATCCCCACATAGTAAACTCTCTCCCTGCTGCGCTGTCCGTCCGCGCCAGAGAAGAGGAGAAATAACAAACAACCCCCCAATAATCCAACAGTCCCTGCCATGTTCTGATGACCGCTCCGACACACGCAGTTTCTCCAGGCGAGAGGAGCGAAGGGAAAAGTCCCGCTAACTCTCTCTCTCTACAGGCGAGCGCGCAGATGAAGTGTGCGTCGGGAAAACAGAGCTGCAGCCTTTATGAAACTTTGCAGAGGAAAAAACAGTCAGCCCATTCAGAGAGAGAGAGAGAGAGAGAGAGAGAGAGAGAGAGAGAGAGAGAGAGAGAGAGAGAGAGGAGCGGCGTCACCGGTCACCCCGCGATGATATCAGACGCACACGGATAACAACCGCTCAGACCTTCCAGAAGTAATCTACTGGGAAATTAAGGTAATTGTACTACTTATTCTAGTTAAGTCCCTTCCAAAGGTGATGAAGGGTGTGCAAACAAATAGGCCGTGCCCTCTTACTCGTGTCTAAATCGTACAGATGCATTACTTTGCGTCCAAACCACTTGGTTAAATAAAGTTGAGTTCAGAAGTTGGTATAACCTGGCAATATTTGCAAAATATGCACTAAATGCGTCGTGAAATGCAGTATACCCTTATTTTGGTCACCATGCTCATCGTAGCCCCCCAAGGTGATAGTCTGTCCACTCACCACATACACAAGAGCCACTCTTCTAAAACATGCATTCAGTGGAGCCATATGCCCTGATACTGTTGGTCAAATACAGAGATGATCAGCAGATGCTATTAAGCCTGCAGCACACCACACACACAAGGGTCATTTTGGAAAACAAGAGTAGTAGCTCACGTGGTGTATTATTGGGCAAATGCTAGGTAAGATCAAATTTCTGCCGGTCCTGCTATAAACAAATCATATTGTCGTATTTTATCCTAAACTGCACTGTCAGGGTGTCAGTAGTATATTTTTAGTAGTCATCCTGTAGACATTTAACTGAGTTTTTTTTCATTGAAGAGTACAAATCTTCTTCAGTCGGTAGCTCTCTAGTTGTTGGAAATACAACTTAATATGGCAAGCCGGGTCTGTCAATAACTTAATGTGTGTTTGGTCTAAAACACACATTAACATAGTTCAGACCTTAAACTGGGCTTCACTTAAATATACACTGTAAACCCCGATAAGTTGAGTTTACTTGAAAAATACTTGTAAACCGGTTACCTTAAAAAAAGTAAGTAATGAA
>JAPTHA010000007.1:16334094-16345246 GCA_029814585.1 Gymnapogon annona
AGTATGAGCTCTGTGCCACTGAGAAAACAAGATAAGTAAGTTTATTGGTACCACAATGGGAACATTGACTAGTTAAGGTCACAAATGCATGCGTGGGGATGCAAAAAATTAGTCATAAAACTGTTGGCTCTATACATAGTTATTTATGAAAACGATTAAAATATATAGGACAAATTAATTCAAGTCAATCAGAATTGGTTAAATGTGTTCAATGCCATTTTGTATTTTGAATATATAAACTATTTAATGAACACTTTAAGATCCAAGAGTTTTTTTTTTTAATTTTTTGGTATTTTGCACTACTCATTTCTCAAGTGTACCTGTCAGCAACGAGAAGAAAGAAGAAATTGCTTCCTCTTGGATCACACTGAGACTATAGATTCCTTTTCCATGGGAGTGTAAGCAATGCTCACTAATTTACAAGGGTCCTCTTGTAGATTTGCTAGAGGGCAACCATGAGTCAAAGGTGCTGTTTCTTGTAGAAGGAAAGAAGTTCTTTCTATTTTTTTTTTATTTCTTTGAAGGAAGTTGACCTTGGGGAGGTTTGCGTAATACTCTCTTTCAAAATAAAAATTCTCATTTTTATTCTGAATATATTGGATCTGTTTATTTTGGAGGGGAATAATGAACGCATCAAGTAACAATATTTATAATTCTAAATAATGGAAAAGCATGGGCAATTAGACAGAGCTGTACGGCTCTTGACGGCTACATTTTCTTTCTACCTTTATTGAGCTTTATTTTGAAAACAAAACAGGAAGTCTTTCCTGACGGAAGTAGTGTCTGGACTGTGGCTCCGACTCTGGACCCGGACTACACTGCACTGTCACGGCCAGTAGCCACAAAGTTTGTTTTTTTTAAATAAGAAAGTGATTCTTTAAATGTTATTTCTTAACAATGGGGGGTAAGAACAAACAGCGAACTAAAGGAAATGTTCGGGTAAGCGTAAATATGTTAAGTGTAAAATGTTAAGGCTAAGTGTGTTAGCTACAAACATGAACACGAGCTAATGTAAACTGAGGTTGACTTTTCGCGTGGCTGTGTTGTCACAGCTGTTTCATAACTGCTCACCAATGCGCAGTATCTAAATGTTTATAGCATGCTGATGTTACAATGGCCTTTTACTGCTACGGTAATCAAATATTCTGTTCCACGACTAGCCGTCCAGTAGCGGTCGAGCCGCTGAGGTACTGACTCGGGAAGGCGGCGTCATTCCCGGTTTTGTGGGATTTGACACAACGGTAACTTCGGAGCTGAGTTATGTCCCGGCTGTTCACGGTGCAGAGGAGATCGACAATCTGGTAGACGCTGACTTCCGCCTTGTACTCAGAAAACTCTCCAAAAGAGATGTTGTCACACGTCTGAAAGTGAGTTTTGGGTTTATTCTCAGTATACTTAAGTCAAAAGGAATCAAATGCGAAAACAAAGCTCCATTCAAAGGTGACCACAAATTATTCAGATAAAATTCTGTTCATTCATACTCTAGGCGGTTCAAGACTTTGGATCCATGTGTCATGAACGGGATGCTGAAGAGGTCAAAGGGGTCCTGCCATACTGGCCGAGGATTTACTGCAAGATTTCAGTGGTGAGCAGGGCATTTGTTGTCGTTTTAAAAAATCGATTATTGTGTTACATGACTTAGAATATTGGAGATCAACAAACACGAACACGTGAAATAACGTTATTATGAAAGGGCTAATACTGTTACTTAAAATGTCAATGTAAAGCGTGTCATTTCAGAATGAGCATGTCTGTTGGAGGTGTTCTAACATTGATGTGACTTCCTAATCATTATCAGGACTATGATCGCCGTATCAGGGAAGCCACACAGATCGCCTTTCAGCAACTGGTCCTGAAGGTACGGCGCAGCTTGGCCCCATTTTTGAAGAGCCTGATGGGACACTGGATTCTGTCCCAGTGTGACACCTACACACCTGCAGCATCTGCTGCATGTCAGGCTTTCCAGGCTGCTTTCTCCCCTGCTAAACAGCCAGAGGCCCTCAGCTTCTGCAAGGATGAGATCCTTAATGTAAGTAGTTGCAGCAATTTTCATAAATATATCACATGATAATCCAACAAGATTAAGTAATATTAAAGGTGTCACCACATTTTGCAGGTAATTCAGGATATTTTGTTGAAAGAAACCGCAAATACACTAAGTGACCCACAGTAAGTAAACAGTCATTTTATATTTTATTGTTTTATATTTATTATTTATTTCATATTCTTCTTATTCTGATAATATAGTCTTAATTTCACGAAGGTCTATATTGAGGTACGGATTCCTTCTGTTTTTTTTCAGAAGTGTTTCGGAGGAGGAGAGACAGGCCAAATATTTGCGGGTGGTGACCAGCTCTCTTCTTGGGGTGAAGAGGTTGCTTTCCCTGCTGCCCCAGAGTGAGCGAGTACTCTTAGAACAAAGACTTGCAGAGCTCTTAAACTCTGCAAAGTTCTGGAAGTACAGCAAACACACATCTCCACAGGTATCACGTGCAATATTTACACTCTTTGCAGTACTGTATACATTTATGTGCAATATTTACATTGTTTGCAGTCCTGCTTACATTGGTGTGCAATATTACACTGTCTATCTTATTTATACTCCTTATTTATATTGACTGTATCACCTTTGTACTGCAGCCACTCATGGCTTGGACACTTTAAAATGTGTTGTTAGATTAGATTAGATCCCTTTATTAGTCCCCTACGGGGAAATTTCAGTTGCCAAACAACAACATTTCATTGCCAGACCCACTGTGTGTGTCTGCGCAATGACAATGAAGGAAGTCTAAGTATATCAGAAGTAAATATTCCTTGATTTTAGTAGTATTTAGGCAGCTGTGGCAAAGTTGGTCGAGCTGGTCGTCCAATGGCCGAAGGGTCAGCGGTTCGAATCCTGACTCCGACTGTCCACGTGTCGAAGTGTGCTTGAGCAAGACACTGAACCCTAAATTGCTCCCAGTGGAGCCTGACATCGCCTTGCATGACAGCAGTCGCCCACTGGTGTGTGAGTGTGTGTGGACTTAGCTGATGTGTAGAAAAGCACTAAATACCATTTTTAATTTTGGACATGATATAACATTATGCAATGCCCTTAATACTGTACACATTGCGAAGTAAATATTTTTCCCAATCTGTGTTTTCCATTGTGTTTGGTCAATTTTACATAGCAGTAAAAAATATATACTGTATACCTGGATGTGCTAGCAGAAGTGTAAAAAAAGGAACATAATATTTTTGTGTTGGATGGTCCCAGTAATATGAGAGGCCATTCCTCATTTATAAACATAACATCTGTTGCCTTCCAGGTACGAGGGGCATTTTTTGAGATGATGTGTGCTTTGTGCGAGTTCACCCCTGCACTGGTCCAGGCTGAAGCTGCAAGACTCTGCCCTGCTGTACTCCTAACAATCGACGACACAGATCCTGTGGTGCTGCCACTTGTATGGGAAGCTGTTCTTCATGTGGTCTCTACTATCCCTGTAAGTTTAAGTTTATATAATTTTAGACGCATGAGTGTTACAGTCTATGTAAGTACTCACAAGAAATTATAGATGATGAGTTCTTTCGGTTTTTCCCTTCTGGTGTTGCCACAGTGAGTTCAATTCGCACATTTGATATGGCAGGAGTTTTTAAGTCGGATGCCATTTGCACAACACAACCCTTGTATTTATCTGGGCTTGGGACCGACACAGTGAGACATTGAGCCTACAGTTGTAGGCAGCAGCATGAAGTGGCTTGCCCAAGGACCCACACTGGACGCACCTGCCCGTTGCCTTAGTGACTGAGCTATCCAGCCGCTTCTTACAAGAACAATAGATATGGATGTAAATTCAATAACTTTCTTGACGTCAATGGTTCCTTAGTATGGTGGTAGTAAAGTGGTTGTGGTGCATGAGAATTTATATGTCGTGTCTGTACTTTTTGTTTATTAGTATAATTAGATTAGATTAGATTCAACTTTATTGTCATTACTCAGTACAAATACAGGGCAACTAAATGCAGTTTAGCATCTAATCAGAAGTGCAAATAGCAGAAGTACAATATATAACAGATCAATAAATACAGTATGTACAGATGGGTATTATTACAGATGTAAACAGTTACAACCAGTGCAAATGAGGTGGATATAAATTAGGTATGGAATATGTACAGATAGGCGGGGTGAATTAAATAGGCATATGGAATATAAGCAGTACTTACAGATGAAATACAGTTACAAGTAGTGCAAGTGTGATGGTTATAAGTATGGGATAAATGCACAAGGGTTGTGTACAGTATGTACAATGGTTATGGGAGATGTATGTACAGGTCGAATTATGACAATAAGGGTGGGTATAAATTATATAAGGTAATATACAGTAAAACAGAATATACACCTGCATATATACATCTAAAAATGCACACATAGACTAAGTGTGAATGTAGGCATTTTCTCATATACACATGCACGACTGGCAATATTTGGATAAACAGTAGAGAAAAAGAACACTTGAGTTCAACAGGTAGTAGGAGTGAGTGTTAAATAGGTAGTAGGAGTGAGTGTTCAACAGTTCAACATAATGAACCAATTGGTAGATAAGCAGGTACCTGTGTGTACATTTTGTTCAGATAGTTTTTTTGTTTTATAATGTCTATTTCTGTGTTCTTACCCCAGGACTGTTGGATACATGTAAATGCTAAGAAGGGCTTTTTACCTAAACTGTGGGCCCTGCTAAAAGAAGGTGGCAAAGGCATGGCCAGAGCACTTCACCCCAATCTAATGCCACTTCTCAGTAAACTGCCTCAAGAAGTCACTGATCCTGTATTGGATTTCTACTCCAATTTCTTCATGTCGCTCATAAATGGGTGAGTCATTTTTACACAACTTTATACCATATTTCCCGTACCATAAGGCCCACTTAAAAGTCTGTAATTTTCTCAAAAATTGACGGTGGACCTTTTAACCTGGCTTGTTCTATGTGTTCCAAAAAATCTGTAAAAATGTTGTTGTGCGATTTTAGTAAACGCTCCGCTTGATTGACTGTCAGACCATTTCCCGCTGACATAGGGACATAAGACTATTTCCAACGTTTTTCTGTGAAGTGCCCAACAGAGAATCAAAAGGAACTTAGAACGATCAGACACAGGTTCATATGTGGCATCCACCAGACTTGTACAGACCAGACCATGTGCTGTTCGCATAGTGCCTAACAACCAAGTTCCGTAATCTCCTTTGCTTGGAGATTTGTCAAGCTGCTCAGTATGGACACTACCAGTGTCACTGAAGGACGACGGATATGGGAACAGCGGTAATTTGTGTGCTACGAGAGACGTTTTGGTGCGCCGACCCTGATATGTCTGCGAATGAATGAGAGGCAGTTGGCACTCTTTCAAAATCAAATCAAATGCCTTTTATTGTCACGAGAACAGTACAGGGTACAGTACAAGCGAATTTTACCCATGGGGTGGGAAGACTGAACACCTGGAACAATGGTACCCCTGGCCCCGATGCACCGAATAATAGGGTGTGCCCTATGTGTGGTTTAAGTACAGTAATAGACCCGTAATTGAGACTGCACTTTACAATCCGGTGCAACTCATGGTATGGAAAATATGGTATATGTTACTTAGAATTCAATTTGTATTTAATTTCAATCACAGAAGTTTAATATAAGCTGCAATTCTATTTGGTTATTTGTCATTTTTGTTTTATTATGGAAACATGTATCTAAGATGATGAATTATTAAAATGAGTTACGCTTTTTGTCAGTTTGTCTAGTGAGCGTGCTGTGACAAGCCCCACGGAAAGTGCAGTAATTGTAGCTTCTGTTGTGGAGTGTGTGAGATACTGCATACAGCACAATGCAGAAGAAGAGGAAGGTCAGAAAAAACTCCGAACCATGCTTTTATCTCAGCAGGTGGGACTTACAGAGTTGTGCACATTTTTTTCATGTTAAATCTACTAAAGAGTCGTACCTGTTTTCCCATTTTTACACAGCAGTGTTTTTTCCCCCTTTTGTGTCTTGTGCAGCTTATACCATTACTGGAGAATGCTCTAGGAAGTTCCTCCCTTCAGAATGGTCCACTTTTCCTTTTAGTCACTGAAATGCTCATTTCCTGGGAAACAAGAGCCGGTTTTCATGGTGTTGGTGAATCTGACGACAGGAGAGATGTCTTCCAAGGGCTTGTTGCAGAATTCTGGGAAGGACTAGTCCTTTTGTTTGTGCGTTATACAGACACTGACGGAACAGATCCACAGGTTTTGGAAGGGATTGCCACCTTGTTGCAGGTGAGTGCAGTTCTGCAGAACAGTGGGTGTAGAGGTAGTCCCCAAAGAAAATTCACTATGGATAGAGCAAATCATAGTGTGGTTAGAGCCTTATAATGTTTAAAGGTAGCCCAAGTAAAGGCCAAAGTAAATTTAATCTCGCCTTCCCTTATTTCTCCAGGTGATGCGTTACCCAGAGAAAGTGAACAGAAAGCACGCCCAGAAGAAAAAATCTGTCAAGATCTGTTTCTCTAAGCCAGAAGACAATGAGAAGACTGGGATTGAGGGGGATGGCACTGAGAAGACTGTGCAGACAGTGTCACAGCTTGTGAATGAGAGGGCATTTGGATCCCTGCAGACGCAGCATTTTGAGGATGTTGTGTGCCAGCTGGCACAGCTGTGCTTGGTGCATGTGAAAGAGAAAAACTCTGAGAGACATCTTGTTTTCCTCTCTGGTCTCCTTCGGTCCTTTCACACTCCCAGGGTCTTTACCGTGAGTCATCATCATTGCAGATAACATTATTTTAAGTAATCACATTGTGTTGACAGTTTGTGATGAAATACAAATATACCTTTGTGAAACGTAGCACTGGTTTCTGCAGCTTCTTCTGTTACATTTCACGTGATGCTGTTCTTTCCCAAACTGTCACTTTAGACTTTGGTAGAATGGGATGATAAACCATCAGAGAACAGTGAGCAGGGGAACAAAATGGACACGAGGAATCCGGCTCTGCATTTTCTCATGGAGCGGGTGGTGGTGTGGCTGGCTGAGAAGGGCCGCAGAAACACTGAGCACCTGGTCGAAATGCTTTTCAGCTCATTCAACTGCTGCAGCCGACAGGAGACCACTCGCGTCCTCAATTACATCACCATGGTAACTTAAAACACAGATGTACTCGTCTTTAAAATGTGTGACAAGATTTCTTTTGTCATGAGAGGTGGAGGTTTGCCCTGGAAAGGAGAGGAATGAAGGTTAGCCACAGCAAGACAGAGTACATGTGTGTGAATGAGAGGGACCCAAGTGGAAGAGTGAGGTTACAGGGAGAAGTGATAAAGAAGGTGGAGGATTTTGAGTACCTAAGGTCAACTTGGGAGTGACCAGGATGTATAGTATTAGGAATGAGTACGTCAGAGGGACAACACGTGTTAGAGGTTTTGGAGTTAAGGTCAGGGAGACCAGGCTGAGATGGTTTGGACATGTCCAGAGGAGAGAGAGTGAATATATTGGTAGAAGGATGATGAGTTTTGAAGTGCCAGGCAGGAGGTCTGGAGGAAGACCAAAGAGGAGGTTTATGGATCTAGTGAAAGAGGATATGAAGGCAGTTTGTGTGAGTAGAGAATACAGAAGACACAGTTAGATGGAAGCAAGTGATTCGCTGTGGCGACCCCTGAAGGGGAAAAGCTGAAAGGAAAAGAAGAGCATACACTGACGGTAGTTCAGTTACTAATGCTCTGTTGTCTTTACTTATTCTTAGATGGATTTACAGTGGGGAATCATCCTACAGATCATTCAGAGGGTAGGTGGTATTCTGTTTACACTACTTCAGTATGTATTGATTACTTTTTAATTATTATTATTCATTATTATCACCATTAATATCTGTACGACTGTTACCTGTCCTGTTAGTCATGTGCAGATGCTGAGACTCTTCAGAGCTGTAGTGACTGGCTGAAAGGTTCAGTGTTGGGTGAGAGACTCTTAGGACTGACTGAGGAGCTCTGCAAGGTGGGACCGTCCTCTACCAGCGCCGCTTCTACAAACAACCACAGCTGGACTCTCATCAGCCTTGTCCTCTCTCAGCACCACAACAATGGTGAAAAAAAACTACCACACAAACACTTTCTTCCCCTGTCATTGTGATGTTAAAATGCACCCTTTAAGTAACTTGTGTTGTTCTCCTCACACAGTTCCCCTTATAGGAGAGGTTTACATGGAGAAGATCCTGGAGAGACTGCATGCCACTCTGTCCGAGACCAAGAGTCTGTCAGATGCAGGCAATATTGAGCCACTCATTTCCTTCATCTGTGACGTTGCCTCCACATTCTTCTCATCGGTGCACGACTGTTTTCTACTCGTCTCTGCTGAGGAATTGTTACTCACGGTCTTCCAACATACAGCGCAAGATCAAACACATACCCATCTTTCTGGTAGGTGCTTAATAAGGTGCACATACAAAGTCCTGAAATTCTGAAAAAGTAATTTATTATGTTGTTCTGAAAGACTCACTTTTAGAAAAACTACGAAAAGTGTGTGTAGCTGGGATCCAGTCGTTAGTCCACCACTCGGAAGATCAAGTCAGGGAGAATGGTTTCCTGCACAGTGCTGCTCTGTGGGTGAAGAACCAACTACTCACTGCCAACATGGATATTAAAAGGTAAAAAAGGAACAACTTTGGTCCTGTTCAGAAGTAATTACCAGTAATTGTGTAAGTTTAAAACCAATAACAGTCAGCTTTCACTAGCACTACATTTTCATGTTTTACTGTATGTTCACCTGAAACCATGTTGTGATGTCTCGCAAAATGCACGTTAGGATTTGTACTAAATTGGTTTATTAATATTAATTGATAGGCTCATTTTACAATTAATGTGACGATTTTTAGGCTCAGCTTACTGTTGCGGATTTAAGTGTCTTATAACTATATTCTTCACTAAATGTGATATTTGGTGTTGACTTCTTAGTTTACAGGTTCTGGTTCTGGCTGTTCAAAGCCTCATGGAGACAATTATTTCTGTCTGCAATCGAGAGTCACCTCTACTCATCCAGTTCTTTAACCTGTTGATGCCAAGAGAGTCAGAGTGGACAAGGATTAGACAAGCCTTATCCCCTCAGGTATGCCAGCCTAAGCACTGTTATTACTCAGAATAAATTACTAAATTAAGATGATTTTATATTTTTCTCAGAGAAAGTACCATTTGCTACAGCTGTACTTGAACTAAATCCTGATGTTTGTGAAATTTTTTTCCTGTCCCCGACAGTGGGTTAAGTCCCCGTTGGTGTCAGGTCGTTTGAGGGGAGTTTGGGAAAAACCATCAGTGGACATGTGGAAGTTCAGAGCCCCAACAAAGTTGCCAGCCCATTTGAGTTCCTGTGCCCTGTTAGGCAGTGTGGCCCAGGCAGCTGCAATTACACCTTGTGACCAAAAGGAGGCAGAATGTCCTCCCAAACTCCCCAGCCTCAGGCACACAGGTAAGCAGTGTATTGTAGTTTGGCTTGTTTTCTCATTAGCTTTCAGAGCGATAATATATAATTATTCCCGACAGCAAATGATGAGGCTGCTTAATATGTACAGTGTGTTTGTGTCTTGACAGTCGCGGAGTTGCTCTATGCTCTCCAGTGGTGTAAGGAGATGGAGTACAGTCCTGCTGTCGTGTCAGCCTATCATACCATGTTGGTGGACTTGGGGCTCTCTGAAGGACTTCATAGTCTGGTTCCAATAAACGAACTGCTGCAGACACTCTATACAAGGTTAGATTTATTCAGAGTTTTAATGATGAATTTCATTCCAAAGATTCACTTGAAATGCATTTTGAGAAACAGAACTATAACCTTTGCATAGGACACCACACAAAACAAAGAAGTTACCAATTGAATCTAAGGATCCTCTTCAATTGTTCTGCTTCAAAATTGTCTGTAAGGATCAACTGGGGCGGCGTTATTAATTACCAGTGATTATTATCTAAATGTCAATTGTACATTGGAAGAATGTGAGACACGTCTTCAATATCCACTAAATATACTGTGTTTTACATTGCATCATATATAGATCTGTGGAGAGTGGAGGTTTATGGTCTGTGACTTTAGAAACGTACATCCACAACAAGAATTTGGCAGCCGCTCAGAGTGGCACCCTGAGGAAACTCTACAACACTGCAGACAGGTCAGTGATTTATTTGTTGATGGATTTTTAAAATGGTGTTAAGTTTATATACTAATCTGCTCTGTGACCACTTTAGCAAGGGAAATTACAAAACACAGCACCTGGGTTTGTGTCAAAGCTAATAAAGTGTTTGTTTTTTTAGTTTATTCCCAGTGTCTCAGAGTAAATTGAGTACCCTGCAGGTGCTAAGCCCCACCATGACCAAAGAAGACAGAGAGGCTCTTGTAGCTTTGGCTACTGCTGGAATAATCAACTGGCAAGAAGATGAGGGTAAGCCTGTGCATATTTCACACACACACAAAGAAACAAAAATGCTGTTTTGACTTTAACAAGCGTGTAATTGTCTTGGAATGTTTGTTGCAGATGTGTATGGGTGCTTGGCAGTGCTGCTCTGCTGTCTCCAAACTGATACACATGTAGAAGAGGAGGTTATACAAGCGATTTTAGCCACTGTGATGGAATGGAGGAACAGCAAGGAGGACTGGTTTCTCTTTAGCAGGTAATTCTGGACTAGAAAGCTGCACAACCTCTCATTCTCATTGGTGTTGTTTATATGTGTATACATGACTGAATAATTTTGAAATTTCCCCAAGTGGGACTAATAAAAGAATATATCTAATTCTCATTTGTGTATTTCAGTGATCTCTCCAAAGTATCCACAGAACAATTGAACCTTACTGTAGAGATGATGCGTTTCCTGGCCTGGCTGGTGACTCACTGCCCCTCTGTCCTTGGGAGCAACCAGTGGGACTTCTTACTCTGTTCTGTATTAGCTTGGTTGGAGGTGAGGCCATAACTGCACCTCATTTCCAAATACAATGACAGAACTTCTGATGAGCTGTGAAGTAGCTGAGTCTTTACGAACTGTTACGGAGTTCTTAAAAGGCCCCTGTCTAACTGTTCTGCAAAAAAATGTTCTGCCTTTTTTTTAATTCAGTATATTGATCATATTTTGGACACAGTTTTTAGACTTAGACTTCATTTATTATCATTTCACAGACACACACAATGAATCTGGTAA
>JAPTHA010000007.1:16345346-16359676 GCA_029814585.1 Gymnapogon annona
AAATACTACATATCAGTGTAAACCGTAGACAGTACTATAAACAGTGAAAGTACAATAAAGTCACTGAAATATTCCCATATTTAAGCAGATTATCAGGAGCCAAAACAGCCGCAGCCAAGGTTCCATTTGTTCCATTTTTAATGCATTACACAATTCAAATCTAAATGATCCTTTTCAAATGATGAAATCTGTTAGGAGCATGTTTTCTTGTTCATTTCAGACTGCCAGTGAGAATGTGAGTAGTCTGTGGAGCCCATGGGTGCAGCTATTTGTGTGTGAGAATGCTGCACTTATTGTGAAGCTGAGCCAGTTCTTCGCCTCGCCACCTCCTGACCTACTGGACAAACTGCCGTCAGAATTGGCAGATGAATGGAAAGATTTCTTTGTTGATGGAATCTATAACTTGCTGTTGCCTTTGCCAATCAAAATCACAGGTGTGTACATAATGTTATTTTTGGATGGTATGATGGATTCTTGGGAGATTAGATTAAATAATAAAATCCTGCCATTCCACCAATTAATGTGCTTTTCCACTGTTTTGTACAGGTCCAATTCAATTCTGCTCAGTATTTTTGACTTTCTATTGATCAGAAAATTTGGACAATGTCCAATTTGTCCTCGGAGGAGGTGAATTTGGATCAGGACTGAATAGACATACCCACATCCTCTTCTTTTTTTAGCCTGTATTATATTTTTATGCCACTTATTGCAGTATAGTCCACTAAAATGAGGAGTTGCACTTAATCTGACAAAGATGCAGTTTTGTTCCATGGCAGTTAATTAATAAACAACTTTTTTGATGGTAGCAATGATCAGTTAAACTGCAAACGCACCACAAGACTCTTGTTATAATATGAATGTGCGTATGTGACAACCTGTACAAGGGTACAGATATAAAAACAAATGACCAGTTGGCCTGTTTAAGCAGAAACGTTTGTGTGTTTTATAGTCAGGATGCCAGGAAGAAGGCTACAGATGTAACTGGCCAAAAACATGAAGAGGGCCACAGTTAAAAAAACTGTCACAAATGAATAAGCCTTCGCCTCTGCTGTGTCTTTTATTATAGATGCCTTTCCTGAACCAGATGAAGCTGTGTTCCCTTTGGTGGTGCTGCAGTCTGTTGGTGTAGCTCTGACATACGTGCCTCTGAAGCAACTAACTGATAACTCGTTGCCAGCACGATTCATAGCCGACCAGAAGACAAACCTGCCAGAGGCCCTGCAGACACTCCTCAATACCCTGTGTCCTCTGCTGCTGTTCAAAGCCAGGCCGCTGCAGATCACCATCTACCACCTGCTGGAAAAGTAAGTATCTGTGTAAAAGAGGAATACATGCAAACCACCCAGCCGCATCCTGAATCTGCCGGAAGGACTACATGTAATCCAACCCACTTCTCATCACCGCAGGGTCATGCCACAGTTGCCAGAGTGTGATGGAGAAGGAGACAGCAACAAGTCTGATGATGGTGGAGATGAGCCATGTCTGTAAGTATTTACAAAAAAAAAAGACACGCTATGATACATTTACAACCACAGTACACATAAACCTTCATACAAGGTTTATGTTAAAAGAATCTCAGTTTCCTTTGCGTTGTGTGTTCAGTTCTCCCCCAGCGGCTCTGATGGTCATTCTGTCCACCTGTGAGGAGCTCTGTGAAAACATCCTGACAGGGGTTCAGGTTGGAGAGTATGCAATGGTGCAACCTCTGAGTGTCGAGTACTCCTGCATTCTTGGCTACCTGCTGGCCTGGAAACTGCTACTCACTTTTTTCAGATCCTCACCATCCCATGTAAGTCACGACAAGCAGTGTACCTTGTAAAAACAACAACTCTGGTTGGCTGTTGCTAAGTCGGTAGAGTGGGTTATCCAATGGCTGAAGAGTAGACTGTTTGATTCCTGGCTCTGACTGTGCACATGTCGAAGTATCCTTGAGCAAGACACTGAACCGTAAATTGCTTCCAGTGGAGCCTGGCAGCAGCCGCCCACTGGTGTATGAGTGTGTGTGTTTGAATGTGAGGCCATTGTAAAGTGCTTTGGGTAAGTGTTGGGAAAAGCACTATATAAGTGCACACCATTTACCATTTTACAGATTTCTGCCAGTAATTTGAAAACAGAGAATAAATCCTAGTTATACTAAAGCGGTTATATAGATATGGAGTTTACTTTTTCTTATTTTACTTTCCTTAAATTTGTTATTTTATCTTGTTTATAATTTACTAGAAAGTCAAATACTGGCAAATATTTCCTTCATGCAGTCGGCAATTTAAGATTATTCTGATTCTGAACTATGACAGTCTGTCTGTTTTTTAATTTAATTTAAAATAATAATAAAATTATTTATTTATTAATTCATTGATTTTTTGTTTTTGCAGCTGCGTGCCCATTATGCCCAGTATCTTAAGAGAAGCTGCTCCCTGAACAAGCTCCTTCTACACCTATTCAAACTGATGCCAGAAACCCCCGTCTACCCAGGCCAGGGCGCAGAAACCAAAGAGACCAAGACCTTCTTCACAGAGAACCTGTCCCTGGCTGTTGACAGTATGTGAAGTGTACAAACACAGATGCTGCTGTCCATGAGTGTAAAATCTAAACAAGATTTGATTTTCCTGCGGTGGTATCTTGTTTGCAGAAAGCCACAGTGTCGAGTGGGAGCTCCCTCACCTGGCGTGCAGCGTATACTACAGTACAGTGCAGGACCTGCCTGCTATGGTGCGACTGTGGTGGAACAGCCAAGAAAAGAGAGTGAGCGCCGCTGTGGAAAGGTTTACCATAAAGTACGTCAGTCCTATTCTCTCAGCCCAGGAGATCTCATCGGTCCACTCCAGCACTCAGATGTTTGAGAGCATGACTGTAAGTTCTACAAGGCGGACCACAACTTGTATCATTTTCCATCTCGTTAATCACCACAATCTGCCAATTTTTATATGTTAGCGTTTCACTTAGTACATTCAGTGGAGATTGTTCAATTTTCACGTTTGATTCGTTGTGTTGCCATGGGTGTGTTGTATTGACTTGTCTGCACAGTTCTGTTTTCTTTATGGGGATTTTGAGAAATGAAGCATTTACTTGAATGAGCTGTATAATGAAGAGCTGAAAATACAGCAGTGAATTTTTAAGTCTTAATTCTTCTCACACTTGGCACAACCGCAGCAGTAACAGAATATAAATGATGAGGGTTTTTGTGTTTTTGGAAGCATTTGATTGTAACACACAGTATGGACTCACAGTCCCTTCAGTTTGTGTTCTGGGCAGCTAGTTGTCTGTATAGGCATCTTTGATCCTGAAAAAGTGAAGAGGAAAAAAAAGTGTGTAATGTTACTTGGCCAGTTTGAACTTTCATCCTTCAGTGGAGTGGATTCAAAATGCCTCAGTGGTTTGAGATAACTATTTTGTTTGTGTTGTGGTATCAGGTCAAGGCACGCTCAGCAGCACGGGAGGTGATCGCTACCTATTCTGTGGATGATATCTTCATAGAGCTAGTGATTCAACTGCAGCAGAACTATCCCCTGGGCTCCATCACAGTTGAGAGTGGGAGGCGTGTGGGTGTTGCTGTGCAGCAGTGGAGGAACTGGATGCTGCAGCTCAGCACTTACCTTACACACCAGGTGAAAGCAACATTAAACATGGAGGCTATAGGTTACAGCACTATGTTAAGTTCTGCTATTGCACTGTGAGATCTGTATCCCTTGAATGTAGCTTTTTCAGCCCCAGTGACACATTAAGAACAGGTTTACATTTAGATTTTCACAGACAAGATTATAAAGTAAACTTTTAGGGATTAAAAATAGAATCTTTGTTTGTCTGTAGAATGGCAGTATAATGGAGGGCCTGGCTCTGTGGAAGAACAACGTGGATAAACGCTTTGAAGGAATAGAGGATTGCATGATCTGCTTCTCTGTGATCCATGGCTCCAACTATTCCCTTCCAAAGAAGGCATGCCGCACCTGCAAGAAAAAATTCCACTCTGCGTGTCTGGTGAGTCAGGCTCAATCATTGTTATGTTGCGTCCAGTGGTGAATTGCATAGATTTCCAGTGATGCAAGAAGTCTTACTTGGATGTCAGAGCTTTCCTGGTTGGATGCTTTTCGATAATTATGATACCTCAGAACAGAGAAAGAACAATACCACATGCCTTTTTTTTTTTTTTACTGAATCCACAGCTCTACTACTGGTTGCATCACATGCGCTAATTTGTAACATCACACAATCAGTGAGTACAATTGAATGCATCACATCAGTGTAAACTAAATATTGCTTTGCTTTTCCCCGTCTTTCTGCAGTACAAGTGGTTCACTTCCAGCAACAAGTCCACCTGTCCACTGTGCAGAGAAACCTTCTTCTAAAACACATGGATGCCCCTGCATGAACAGCTGATTGATAGGTGATATTCATAGCTCCCTCACCCAGAAGTATTTAAAAAATAACACAAAGCAGATGACTGAGATGCTTGTTTGATATGCGGTCTAATTTATTATACGGGTTAAGAGGCTTGTGTGTAGTATTTGGTGGCATCTTTTACACTATCCCTCTCTCACCACTCATTCCTTTTGAAGCCTGTAATAGGGTGCTACAGTGGCTCTGATATGCCTCCTCTAGTGCCAGTGTTTGGATCGTGTAGATTGTAGAAACAAGGCCTTGAGACCTAGTTGTGGGGCTACGATCACATGGGAATCTAAATGAAGATATATGATGATGCGACAGCTTTTTAAAGTTGTCTGACTATAAAGTCTCCTTTTCAATCCATTTTTGCAGTTGTTTGGCCTGCACAATAGTCCCCCCCCCTTTGTTTTTAAACTGCTTTCCATTCTTATGAGATGATCTTTTTCTGATCTTGTTCTTGTTTCTGTTAGTTACATAGATGTTGAACCAATGCACTGTTGCTTCAGCCAATCATTTGTGTTAATCAGAACTATTGTGTGTGGAAGTTGACAGGCCACACCTCCAATTTTACAGAATTAAGCCATTTTCACGCCAGGTTTGATACAAGTTTACACCTGCTGCTTCACTTATTCACTGAGAGTCTGGAATATATAGGCTGTTACAGAGTTCTACAAAAAATAGTTATGACTTCAGCTTCATCTATAAAGCCTGTGTTTGTATCCATCTAATCCGGCTTCTGTTCCTCTAGGTTAGTGACCAGGTGAAAAGTTACACACACTGTGATTGATTTGTGGTGTTGATGTTACAGAACTTCCTCATTATCCCCATAGGTTGTTGTAGTTGTGGGTCAGTGCTTACCCAAACATTGTCCTTCACTTTATTATCATCTGTGTCTTTTATACTGAACACTGGCTACAAATTGTGAGTTTCAACTTCATCATTGGTGTTAATTCACAAATTCTGGTTCACACAAATTATTTATACGTTAAATATAAAGCTCATAAAAAAAAAATCAACCCTGTTGCAAAAAATGAACCTGTCATCACTTCTTTGCTGTGACATATTTGGACCTGTGAGAACACACTCATGACTGAAACAACTGTTGAAATAACAGTATTGACATCCAAATTGATCACACAAAAGAACCTGCCCCGGGTCCGTAAAGGCCTTTACTGTTGATTCTTCACTGTTTGAACTTGTCATTTCATTAGTCATTTTGTTTGCCTTGAGTCATTCTTGGTACGAATGACCCATGATGTGTCTGCGTTTTACAGACACTTCACGGTCATTTAAAAATCAACATTAGTTGAATCAGAAGGTTTATTTGTCTGTGGCTTTCATGTGCTTTTTGTGATCTGATCAGCACAGTCCCTCTGAAGGAAGACAAAATAAGATCCATCATGTCCACAATCTGATATCTAAGAACCCAACTCTCCCTGGTTTGAACATCAAATTACAAAAAAAAAAATCTGATATCCTATCTTCTATATCTGCCACAAGATCCAACTACTGTAAATCCCACACACTGGTCGTCGGAGTAGTACTACAGCAGCTGAAGATAACCTTTTAGTAGCTTTTATGTCTATTCACACAGTTTGTTTTTCCCACTTCAAATTCTAAGTATAGTATTAACATCTTTACTTTTATGGACTTTTGTTATTTTTGAAGACCTTGTGCTGTAGAAAGGCAGAGTCAAACAGCTGAGAAAGTCACAGCACACCTCAATAAGTGCAACGTGACCAAATTGAAGACTCCTTTTATGGACTGAAGCGCAGAGGGTTTTGCGGTGTAAAGACAGGTTTCACAGATAATTTCCTAATATTTAGGAGTGCAAAGAAATGTTGTCTTATTTGTGACATGCCTTATACTATTGTAACATGGTGTAATTACCAGTGAATTAAAGGTAAGGGAATGACTTCATTTGAAAATGCAGATGCTCTAATGATATGTACTGAATTGTTTCCTTGCCTGTGCCTGTATACAGCTGTAAATGATGCCGGAAATAAGTAAAATGGAAGTGGATGGACATTCCTATTCTGTGTTTTGATTCTTTATATTGGGGTTGTCTACTGATCTCACCATGTGTCACTTTCCCCAGGTATTGACATCATGACCCACTTTTATAGAGTTCAAAATAAACTGCTAAGCACTCATACAGTACAATGTGATTATAAGCTCTTGGAAAACAATTTATCCCCATATTTATGCTACTCATTCAGAAGAGGAAAGGTTTGAAAACATGTAAGTAAAGCCGACCAAATTGGCTGTTTTCACCAAAACACAATAGCTGGCGCTGTTCAGGTTCCTGTAAAGGCTGTTGTCAAATGTATCCCTGTGCTTTTTGTGACATCTCAGCCAAATGAATACAGTTGTATGCACAAAAATAGGCCAATCCTTGAAAACGTGCATGATTTACTTAGAGTGTGGAGGTGCCCCAACTTATGTATATGCCACAATTATGTGTTCCTTTTGCAGTTTTTGTTCAACTTACAATGCATTAATTTTGTTAGTGATGATGTCTTTATTCCACATTCTAAATTAAGCTATTTTTTTCAAAAGTTCCCCATTTTTTTTGCATACAACTCTGTGTGATGTTATTTGACTTGTAAATTTGAGACGCGCTACCCTTTTAAATCTAGTGAATATTTGATTTTGGGTTTGGCTCCGCACTGAAGAGATGTTAAGTCACAACTTACCCCTCTGATAAATATTTAACACCCGCAGAGATATATTTGTGCTACAACATCTTTCTTATGAATGTCACCTTTCAATCAAATGTTTGCTTTCCCCTGGCATCAGCCAGTCCACTGCACACATTTCATGAATGTCAGTCAAAACAGTCATAGCAAAGCATTTAAAATAAATAGTTTTCCTAACACACACTCCACAGCCAATCCCAGCTGGGTTCATACAATATGTATGATAGATTTAGAGTGCATGTTATATACACTTTGTTCTTTCACATATTCACACTGTAGTGCAGTGTAGTCTTGTACAATGTAGGGTTTGGCCTCAAAGTTAGAGACAAATATCCAAAATGTTACAACTGTGCCTGGTCTCCTCTACTGGGTGTGACGAAGACTGGTGTCAGACCTGTGGATCTTGGTGTTCTATCAATAATCTATTGACTTACAGCATGTTTTTATGCCACTTTTTAATAGCCTTTCATAACAGTGCAAACCCCCGTTACAGCAGTGTCACAGGATATTAATGTTTCTACTCTGAATGCAGAACAGTGAAATGACAAAGTGGTCTCATATAGAGCTATGAATACAAAGGGAGTTAATCTGATATTCTGTTAATGAATGGTAGACTTTGTGCAAATGCAGTCATGTACTCTTGAGTCTTTTCTATGCATGACCTTGGGTGTCTCTATTACATTTGTTATCCATTAATTCGCAAACCTCTCATAATAACAATAATGATATAATAATTGTTTATTGATTTTTCCATGATTAGGCTTTATGTAAAGTATCAAATGAAAACTAAATCGCATGCGCTTGAAGATTTAACGATAATCATGCCAGTTTCTTCTCCTGTGCTGTTTACCATCAGAGTAAACAAAGATCAATTCATAAACATTGGGTCATAAATGTACAGAGATGACCTTTTTTTCGCTGTCAATATATAAGAAGGTATGATATGGCTTCACTTGACCCGATGTATCTTTATTCAAAGTCAGTTTTAATGAAGGCCAAGTCCTTTCATGAACTGTTAACGTTAACCTTACCTCCAATTAGAGTTATGTGGTATATCCTTACAGCAATTACTATAAAATATCCTGTACCAGTTTCCAAGAAAAGACTATAATTAGCCCTGAGCCTGTGACTGCTGGTACCCGCCTCCAACGCTCATTTATTTCGGACCCACCTCTTCCTCATGTTGAATAATTTATCTGTTTAATGGAGGCTTGCTCTCATCACAGTTGTTCCTATGGAATTAATTATGACAGATTAAGCATGATCAATGAATTAATCCCTATCATTTGGTCTCCTGTTGGTGTGTGTGTCTGCGTGCGTGCGCGCGTTTGTGTGTGTGTGTGTGTGTGTGTATTTGTAATTCATTACTGCGGTCAAACATTATCAATGCATACAGCCAACATCCATCATCATCTGCCCTTGACCTTTTTAATGGCCATTGATCTGTTTGCCAGACATAAATATTTACACTGAATTTCCCTTCCCATACCAGTCTTAACACACCCAGGCATACACTCGGGCATACACAATTCAAGCACACACTTGCAGAGGCACACACACTTAAGCAGACAGCCGCAAATCTTATTGCTCATTATCTGCTTGATTAAGCAGTGGTATAAACGTTATGAACTACAGTACTGTCGTGTGTGCAGCCTATTCTTTATGTCATTACTAGTCAGTGTTAACCAGTAGATGGCAACATTGTCCAAATGCACAACTGTTGAATTGCAACGACTACTAGAGAAGATTGTGTTAAGCTCAACCTGTGAGAAGAAGAAGAGGGGGGGGGAAAGTGCTGTTTGGAATGCCTCTGGAGATTTAATTACCAACGAAGATCAAGTTTGTGTTTGTTAAAATGTGCTGTTGCGTTGCTTTTCAGACAAATAAATTTTAATTTTATCCAAATGATTAATAGGCGTTTTTAATAAGGAATTACTAGGACCCCAAAGGGATTATTAATGTGTCATCTTTCATTACTCAAATGAATTTAATTGATGAAAGCAGCCTCTAAATGTGTTTGTAGCAGCACTTCTCCTGCTGAATGAATAGTGTAAATACACGGCAGATAAAAGGAAACACACACCCATGTACAATCAGTCAGGCGCTAACAAACAGCCTAAACATCCTTTCAAACATCCGCCACCTCACACACATGATGACTGCTCCTCTTCTCAAATACCTTCAAGTGATAACGGAGGAGACAACCATTTCACTAGTGCACTGCAATAGCGATCATAATAAGGCTTTATAACGGCGTCGTGTCAGTAACATCATATCCACAATGCGGTCTGTCAGTTTGTACAGGCGTCTTCTCTCGTCTGTTTGAGTTCACTGATGTAAAAAAAAACAAAACACAATGCAAAACCAGTGTGTAAACCTGCAGTAGGGAAGGCAATGGAGGATTGACTGAGGGCTCTTTCAATCTTTCCACTGTTGTCGCTGAACACATATTGACTATCGATTGAATTGACTCGTGTCATTGTATTGTTTTTGTCAGGTAACTGAAAAAAAAAAAAATTAATAGACTGAATGCAGGAAATATGCATCTGGAATAACAGTACAGTCAAATGTGGTGTCATAAAAGATGTGACCTCTCAGGGAACTAGAGCCAATTTAAGCCAACATTTTACTGTGATAAACATCAATATATAATAATAATAATAATAATAGTTGTCATTTGCAATATAAGCTTGTTTTTTTTTTCTGTTTGTTTTTCTGAGGGCAAAACAATCCTAAAACAACCAAGACGAGCAGGTTTCCGTCTCGCTCCTCTCGAGACGTCGGATGTGCAGTTTTGTTGTTTGCCAAGTGAAAGATGCCAGACGTGTGGAAGCTGTTTCTGTGCTTTTTCAGGCTGTGAATGTAGACGGAGCTGCAGAAGGTGAGGAGGGAGTTGAGTTCAGACTTACTCGACAATTACAAGTGGCTTGGCACAGTGGTGCTCCACTAGTAGTTTTTTTTTAATCTCAGGGACGCTTTCATCAAACAAGTCAAATGTATAAAATACAAGGAGTCCACGTTAAACTTTAATACTTTAAAACTTTTTACTTTATTCACACACCCCCTTATCATCATCATCACCATCGTCATAGTTTGACACATCAATACAATAATTAAATAATACAATATAATAATTGAATAATACGTATTTGTGTTCAATATATTAAGTTCAAATTGACTTTAGCTAAATTGACATGTTGTGAGTTCATGCTACTGTGGAAAAGTGACGCCACTTTTTCAAAGCTTCTGTGTCGAGACATGACGCAGAGCAGAAGTAGAGTATCAGCTGACCTTAGTCAATCCCATGTGACCCTTAAAGACCTACACAACACACTGCCACCCGAAGCTTCAATGATTCAAAATCTTTAATAACCTTTTGAGTTATTTAATCCTGTCAATACATTTTAAAAATTGACATAAAATGTAGTTTCTCAGCTTTTCATTGGCACACGGTCCTTGTCGTCCATGGGTTCCGTCGTGAACATGGAATTAATATGATCAGTTTTATATGATAATTCCAAATAAATGAAGATAAATCATCAAAGAGAGGTCAAGTCTAGAGAACAAATCGACAATTTATTAGACCACAGAAACTGAAGTTTTCTTTTTTTTTAATTATTCAATTGTGGGTTTTTTTTTCTGGGTTAATTTACTATGTCTTCCATGTTTACTGTAATCTGTGTTTCTGTGTCCTCCATTATTATTTTTTTCTGTTATGTTAAACGTTTTCCAATCAGGTTTGTGGAGACACAGCACAGGTACAAGCCCGAGGTGAATCCTGTGGAACACTAAAGTGAATGTTGAATCTTGAGTGCAGTGCATTATAGTAATTTCTCTACTGTTCAAAAGCACAGGGAAAGAGTCGCTGCACAAGTCTCGTGTCCTCTCAGACCACTTGAATTACAATATGCTTAAAAGTAATTATGTTTTTTTTGTTTTTTTGTTTTGCCCAGAGACATTAAAAACCACCCGGCACTGCAGCTTTGCTTCGGTACAAAGATCTCCCACAGATCTATATAATAAATCAGATATTTTAACATATGCAATAGCAGCAACAACACTATAAATACACTAAATAGTGTGGTTACATTTGAGAGCTTTCTACATTATTTATTTTTTCATTCTCAGTGTAAATTAGTCTATTGTTGTTATTACTGCTATTAATACTATTGTTGTACCTCTGTGTATATATTTTTATCTTTAGCTCTGATGAGCTCTTTTGTTATATGTAAATTTACATTAAGAGCTGCTGGACAATCTTAAATTTCCCCCATGGGAAATTTAACATTCTATTCTTCTATCATTATTAATATCATTGTCGTCGTTATCATTGTCACCATCACCATCATCATCACTACAATTATTATTATTATTGGAAACTGATTGACAGACCAGGTCACACCTATTGGTTCTTACGTTTCTATATGGATGTCATTGCCAGCATCCTCTCAGAACCACTTGGTGATTGATGAGGTACCAGTCTCCAGTGCTGCACCTCCTGATCCTGCATTTATGCCCAAAAGTGCTCAAGACGGCATCCATCCATGAATTGGATTTCTATACTGACCCACTTGCATCAAATTGCTGTACTACTACAAACTAATTCACAGCCGGCCTATCAACAACAGCCACTCCACTGGCCTTTGCATCCTTCCATTCTGATTGGTGGAGGACTCGTTGGTGCATATTCATCCAGACCTAGTTACCTCTCATTGAGCTGCTTCTGACCCATTTGCGAGGCCTATTAGCATTCTAAACCCTTTGTAGCTGGTCTCATCCCAGTACTGCAGGCAATGGTTCAATTCTGGAAATGACTTTGAATTAGTGAATGTGTGTTAGGTGTCAATGTGTCCGTGTGACTCTATTGATAATAGCTCCACTGGAATTAATTCTGCACAGTCGTCATATTTGCCAATCTTCTTCTCCACGTTGTCTATCTTTCTGATTCCTCCCAACTTCCCCATTATAGTTTATAACTCGCTGTATGAAATTACATATAGGGTTCATTACATTACAGGAACGTGGATGTAATTCCAGGAATTTATTTGCTTCCTTTGCCTTATCTGAGACCAAGATTTTACATTTCTGCAGGTGCGATTCCCTCAAAGGCTTTCATCTCTAAAGCAAAATGATCAATTTTATTAACATTCTCTGTTTTCATATTATGAAGGCAATAAACAATAGGCGTGATTATTGACCTCAATCTATAGGCTCCCAGACATGCATTTGTATTGGTCATTACGGGACTACCTCTGCTCTGCCACAGTTTAAATCTAGTGTTATTACCCTGTCATCACATACGGTCCTTTTATGGTTTTCTATTACTACTGCCATGTTATAGCAGCATTGGAGGGCACCCAAGACCAGGGGCTTGAGTGCACTGATTTGAAAAGACTACTGTGAGTAGATTTAAAGAGAACATTCTATATTTTAAGACCATTCTGATTAAAAAAAAAAGAATGAAGGTAAAGAACAGAGCACGCACAAAATGTAATGAAT
This sequence comes from Gymnapogon annona, assembly GCA_029814585.1. Classification (NCBI taxonomy): domain Eukaryota; kingdom Metazoa; phylum Chordata; class Actinopteri; order Kurtiformes; family Apogonidae; genus Gymnapogon; species Gymnapogon annona. Next base: position 16,357,925 of record JAPTHA010000007.1, read on the forward strand.
GGGGACAAAAGAGTAAAATATGTGGGTTATGCTATTGCACAAGCCTATCTGCAGTGGTACATATTAACTAGTACTCTTTTCATTAAGGGTTTCATGGAATCACGTGGGTCAAAGTGGAACTCATAAGACCTCTCGTACGTAACACTGTGCTTGGATCCAGTCAGTTTTTGACAGTTAATACACATAAAGTTGCAATGGAATATTTTCACCTTGTCTCTCATGAAATGACTGTGACGTTGTGATTTATTCTTATTTCATAAAGTGTAACTACATTCTTATCCTTATTATTACTGTAACTGGGACTCCCAGTTACATTTGTCCATTGTACCTGGTCAAAGGTGATTACTGATGTGTATAAAGAGGAACAACAAGAGGAACGTGTTTTGTCAACAAAGTTATTTTAACTTCATTGGCAACTGTGTAGTTACTTTTGTTGTAGAAGTAAATCTGTGCCATCAGATTCAGAATGTTTTTCTTTTTTTTTTTTCAACTTTTTTTTCTTTTGAAATTTTCACAGTTGAATTTTTTGGAAGTGTCCAATTAAAAAAAAATTTTTTTTTACACTGTTTCACGATATGGATTTAAAAAAAAAGGATTTTAATTCCGTATCCTCAATTACAATACCTTTCAAATTCAACATAAACATAACCTAATAACCTGATAATACTAACCCATAATCCTACCTGTGACTTAACCCGTAATCCTACTGTGTATCAGTCAGCAGGCTGACACTGTGGAGGTTCAATAGAGTCAAAGCAATAAAAAAAAATCTACATCTGATGGCACTTCCATATTTTGTACAATGTTGTGATAGAATTTACACAAGATTCCATCCCAATTCTTGCAAGCAGAATTTTCACAAAATCTACGGTGGTGCTGGCCGCCGACATGGCTGCCCCTACGAGTGAATGAATGAATGTACGTATGTACAGAGGGCTTAGGTATATCCTGTTCTTCAGTGTTTGCTCAAAAAGTGCACCCCCTGTATCTTGTGTACCCTTGATGTGGGGGGACAGAGTGGTCCTCCCACAGGAAAACATCATTTCTATTTTGCGTTTGGGTGAACACTGGTGGCTCAGGTTATTGGTGGTGTCCGTCTTAATTCTAAATCATGCATTTGCATATTTACCCAGACAATGCATGGCTAGCTTTTTGATGAAACTAATCATCTGTGGGCTATTCATAGCAGCTGAAGGGAACGGGTTCTTTTCTTGCTTCAGAAAAACAAGTTACACTACAAGGAAGAAACATATCAAGTGTGAGAAAATATGGAACATTTCCCACAACTTCCCGTACTAATATAATTAGATTAGATTAGATGTACCTTTAATAGTCCCACTAGGGGAAATTTCAGATACAGCAGCATACAAAGAGGAGAAAAACAGGGCTGACAGATATTCAACAATTAAATTCTTGTACAACATAGACAGTAATATGATTGAAGTCCCAGAGATGATAACGATGTGCATGTAGTTAATTGATATCAAGTTATTTTTCTCTCTCCAGTGGTGGCTATATAGGGGCTCAGATGGTAGAGCAGGTCATCTGGTAACCGAAGGGTTGGCAGTTTCATTCCCGCTCTCTCCTGATCATGTGCCTTTGTGTCCTTGGGCAAGACACTTCACCCACCTTGCCCTTCCCTGTATGAATGTGTGTATGACTGATGACCCTGCGAACTGGCAACTTGTCCAGGGTCACCCCCCCCCCCACCCGCCTTCACTCTTGAGTGGCCCCATCGCAAGCTTGCAAAGA
>JAPTHA010000007.1:16394991-16406429 GCA_029814585.1 Gymnapogon annona
GGGGGGGAGGGGGGCAAGAAGTGGCTGTGACTCAGAGAATGAAAGGAGACGACCGGAGATGTGGTCAAGTGAATCCACATCATGAAAGGAAGCAGAGCATTTGCATATGGAGCGGTTGATACCTGGGAGACAGCTGGCAGACTGACAGCGCTGGGTAGGTATGAGGCTCGGCACATTCAGAAAGTGACACTTAACGAGAGCCTCTGCACGTGTGTGTGTGTGTGTGTGTGTGTGTCCATGCATGGAAGGGCCACCATTCATCTTAAACAGAACTTCATGCAGCAGCCTTCAAAAATAGAGATGTTCTGTATCAGTTCTTTCTTTTCCCCAGCACATCCATCTAAGTCTCCATTTTAATTGCCATTCCTTTTTTTTTTTTTTTTTTTTTTTTGCACATTGTTCTTCTAAAGTTTAACCGAGGGCCAGAAAAGTGCTGTGTTGACTTATCTGTGGACATACATCATAAGGAAACCCCTTGTATCTGCAACCGATTTTTTTTTTTTTTTTTTTTTGAAGAGCGACTTCATTATCTTGGCTCTAAATCACAACCACCACATTCAAATGCACAGCTATAACACGTCACTCTTTTCTTTGGTCAAAAGGTGGCTGTTCTTTATTCTGAGATGGTCTCTCAAACCTAAATGAATGCATCAATCAATACCAGCCAGCTTTATTCTCTTGATTCTCTTGACATTTCATGTGTGACATAAAAAAAAAACACACAAACCTTAGAAATATTCAAGCTGCAGTAATATTTCTCACAAATTCATTGGTTGTATTTCAAATTACCATCTGTACTTTAGCGTTTTACTTTCCCCATTCATTAAAGTATTAATTCTAAATCAACAACTGAAAAAAAAAGCTTTGGATTTCCTTAAAGCCTCTCTGAATTTGTTTCATTTAGAGATGACAATAAATCCAATATTTAATACCGAAAAAAAAAAAAGACAGAGCGAGAGAAGAAACATAAGTTTACAAGGCTTGTTTTTGGTTTAAGCCTAGACTCACAGCTGAAAGGCTTTCGGATTTCTCAATAATGAGTTTAAGGAATTTAATTGTTGCCTTTTCTTCAGACATGAATAGGATTTGAAGGATTATGACAAAACGAATAATAAAAAAAGCCTTACATATTGGGAATTACACAGCATTAACATTTACTTCAACGATACATTAAAGATGCGATTGGCCGCGAAGTGCGCTTGTAGACAAGGTTTGAGTAGATGTACAAAAATATAGTGGTGGGTTTTGGTTGGGTGACAGCTCCGTGGACTCAGCTGCACGCTATTTACGTGTTGCATGCCTTCAAATCTATCGCTGCCTGTCACACTACCACCACCTGTCTCTTCCATCTGTCCCATTCTTCACAATTCACTATCTAATGAAACTGGGATACAATATTGCAAAAACTTTCTGAAGACCTGGAAAGGCTTACGCGTGTTTTTCCTTAAGGTTCTGAAAGGTGTCTATGGTAAAAAAAAACAAACAAAACAAAAAGAAATGGAATCGAATAAATATGCAAAGCTAAATTGTGTATATCTTCCATGACCCTCGAGCCCCAGATGACCAGATGGATTGCGCGGCAGCATAAGAGATTGTATTTCTTTTCTGACGAGTCTGTTTCCATCAGGGCAAGGAGGAGAATAAGTCCACAGCTGCGGAGCTGACACCCTCTCCAGGCTGTATTTACTCCTGACAGGTGGGTTGATTGCAGTTGCTTTCTTCAGTCTAACATGACTTCTTATTGCCACTAATTCCCTCTCAGTCATCATATTCCAACTCACTGAAAAGGGCTTGTGCTTCTCTCGCCCGTCTGTCAGGCTCACTTGTTTTTTTATACTTCCTCTCGTGCGCTCTATTTTTCTCGTACATAAACATATGGATATTCCTCACCATCCAGATCGTTTTTTTTTTTTAGTCTCTCCATGCTGTCGACAGTCGTGGGCAGTGTCATTATGCTTTCAGATTGTCTGAAGTTGGTGCCATTGATTAGTTTAACTGTTTCCATGGAGACACTGGGTTCCATTTGTCAGTTGGTGCCAGTTGTTCTTTCTGTTTGTGGTTGCTTTATTCATTTCACATGTAATGACTGGACCTAAAAAGCTGCCGGTGGCAAAAACCATCGACTGATGTAGAGTGTAACTTCTGAACCTCTAATATCATTAATACATTGAAATAATTCAGTGCTGTTTTTCAGCTTTTCGTCGCCATCAGAAATGACCCGACTGGATGTTCAGAGACTCTTGAGTGAATGTGGAAATACTGTCGTTATTGGCAGTATTAATTCAGCAGTGAAATCCATGCAGTCTGACGAACCGCACAAGATGCTTGCTTTTATATTCATTTTGCCAAGAAATTAACTTTTGCTTCAGGTTTCAAATTTTCTAATTCAACTTAGGTCTTGAGGTTGCAGGGTTAGTGGTTCGGGTTATTTAGTGTTAGGAGTTAGGGTTAGGGGTAGGGTTATGGTCAGGATTAGTAGGGGTAAGGGTTAGGGGTTAAGGTTAGTAAGGTTAGGGGTTAAGGGTTAAGGTCAGTAGAGTTAGGGGTAGGGTTAGTGGTTAAGGTTCAGGTTAAGTCTCTGGGATATTCGGTTGTAGAGCTATTCAGGGTCAAAATTCATTCCTTAGGGATAAATGAACGATTGGGAAATGTGAAACTGTGTATAATTCCTCAAGGGCATGAATATATTCAGTGTGTATCCATACAAACCAATGCACTGGCATCTTTGGCTTAGTGTCACAGCACTTAATTTTAAACAATGTAATGAAACTTTGGGGTCTTTTATAAATATTTGAACAAGTCATACTATCTAGATCCCCTTTAAATCCTCGGTGTCACTGGTTTGAAGGTGCGTGAAGCATCTATGTTTTGGAATTTTGAAGAATTGTACCACATACATAATTCAGTTATAAGTCTAGATACAGATGCTGCTGGACAAGAAAATGCAGAAGGCATCAGACATACTGTAGCTTAGCATGCAGCTACAGCACTGTATATCCTTCCACAATACTTAAACTCTGACCATGGGTATTGAAGGATTTCAGGAGCGAATGCATTCAGAGCTTATTATTGCACCTCAGTGCAGCGTCTGCTCAGGTTTTTCCATTTGGGGGATTTATTGCAATACACTTGGAGAACTAAAGCCTTGAGAAAGATATAAAACTTGCAGAAACTTTACTTCCTATACCTTTATGTCATTGCGGTTAATCCCAACCATTGTCTGGTTTGAGTTTGGATTATAGATATGAAAAAGTTTGTGAGTGGGAATCTGGACACTGAAATGTTTTGTCCTCCGTGTCTTTCAAGCTCCAGTTCACCCATTTGAAAAGCCCTGAGAGCGACGGTTCTGCAACAACTGTCATGTCTGAGCGAAGCACTGCTGCCATTTGCCCCATTCTTTTAAATTACTTCTTTGTTCTACATCACTCAAGTTTTGATGTACTGGGACTAATTTTTGATATGCAGGTTTATTGGAGGCAGAAGGTTTTTAGAGCGGGGCAGGTCTGTGTAAACAGTAGATTAACAAAGGGGGGAATAATGCTCAGCAAGCAGAGGTGATGGTTATACACCCTCCAGATGGCATTCTGAATGGCATTCAGGGACCTAAAATGCAACATGAATTATTCTCGTCGATAAAAATGAATGCACGTGTGTTTGTATGCATTACCTTGTATTCTGTGTGCGTAGACCCATGTGTGAACAACTTCACACATTTTCCAAAGCAGTATTTATAGCACATGATCACTATTTATGTACTAACACTGAGGTAAGAGGATTTTCAGAGTCGAAACGATGACTTAAAAAATAGAACCAGGCTGGTACAGGTATTTAGGCAACTATTTATTCAACAATTTCATTTCATACATGAGAATGAACCTCTAAATTAAATAGAATAAATCCCACAGACAATGGGACAAATACTCCTCCATTACGTTGCTATATCGAATCAAACCCTCTCTAGTACAACGCGATAAGAAACCCCTTTATTTCAGTAACTGATTAAGGTACATCAGAAGCTGAACTAATGTGTGTGTGAGACACTAATCCTGGTCTTGCCAAGCTTCACCGTGGATATTTGTATTTAGTGACTGATAGCGTTACAGTTCCTTCCATCTACAGACTGATGTACAGTACAGAAAAATGTGTCTCGCTACGAGGAAAATGACACGAGGACAAAAGCACTAAACGGTGAAACATACCACGAACTGAGAACAAGGTGTCTAAACAGAATTTCTGCCATTCTTCAAACTCGTTATTTGCAGCATATTTCTAAAATTTCACAATTTTCAAGTCGGTGACAGAAGTGGATTCTTCCCAATGATAGCGACATGACAGAGTTACTGAAGAATCACTGAATAATTTTATTAACATTTGTGATAGTCTTAAACTCAAAACAAATACATGGTGTCAGCGTACAAAGGACTAGTAGAAGAAGTGCTCACGAGTCCCCCTCTGAAGACCAAATTAAACAAAATTTCTAAATGAAACATATTCCTGAGATGCAAAAGAAAAGTTCTAATTGAACGAAAGCAACAACAAATCATAAGAGAACAAAAAACAAACAAACAAACAAAACAAAACAACAACAACACTACATGCGATTGTGTTATATGTTGGAGTTGTCGGAGTGACATATGGAGACTGGGCCGATTCCAGTATCAATGTTGCAGATGAAGATGTGAACTTCAGCCAATCTGTACAACAAAGATACAATAAGGGCCAGAGGAGGAGAGATGGAACTGAAACTGGCCGTGTCACGCTATCACGGTGAAAAAAAAATACACGGCTTAAAATAAAAAGAAATAAAAGAAAAGTAGCAAACATGGACAAATCCTTTTGCTGTTACATATATAGTCCCCCCCTTTTGAAGTGGGTATTTAGCGCTGATATCTATGGTTTTATGGGCCTCTAAAATCTTTGAACTGGGTGCAAGTGAATTTGCGGTGACGTATTCAGGGCCAATCATTGCCCATACCATTATTTTTGGTGGTCACCAGGTGATTATGGTACACGATGGCAGCAGTTGGAGCTCATGTAAGCTTTGATAATGACCAATACATCGGCTTATTCCTTCTCCTTAAAGCACAGGCTAAAGGGAAAAGTTCAGGTGGTTTCTCTGGGGAGAAAACCGATGCTGCACAGTCGCAAGGCACAAATAAACAGACCTCAAATATCAATGCAAAGCTCCCGCAACCTGTCTGTGTGATGATCTGAATTGTAATTGCTTCAGCAGATAGTATAGATAATATCTTTACAGATGATGTTTTTATTTTTTTGTTATCAATATACTGCCTATACAAGAGAGAAAGCGATTATAAATCCTGGCGCCGTGTGACAACTACAGGGTTTGTATGAGCTATAAGCAGGAAATGATGGCCCGTTGAACTAAGATATTACAAACCACTTAAACTGCAATACACATGGTATTTTTGTGCAATTATATTCATATTCCCAAGTTAAAGAGGGAAAAACTCTGTCCACATATTTTTCTTTCTTTGTGATTTTATATCAGCCTGTATGTGCCTCTGCCAACATGAAAATTGTTTGCAGAATTGGACAATTTCATGCCAAAATGAACGCCGCTATTGCACCGCGCTGCCTGATCTGCATAAAGACACAACCTCGGCTGCACCAATTCCACCTTTATTCCAAGAAAGCAGGTTTGTTTGAAAGTCATGAAATTAAGCTGGAAAAAAAAACAACAACCCAAAAACCCAGAAAGGATTTCTGCCCAGTGAAGATGACACTGGGACGAGGAAGTTACCGTCCTTCAACCAGCATGAAATTAGAGGCCCACAATGTGGTGTGTATATGTTGAAAAAGCAATAGGCAACAGGTTTAAAGCTTAGTTTCAACTGCACGAGAACAAAGAAATACCACTAACAACAAAACCAAAGATGTAAAAAGAGCTACACTCGATTCTATCATGGTCAAATAGTGCATGATGGTATGTGCCAGGCTGTTGATAGAACACATTAAAAAAAGAGTCAGATTTGGTCTAACTATTATAAAAAGCCATTTGCAAGAAATTAGCTCATTATTTTCATGTCAAAACAAATATTTACATGTGGTTTTCATTACGAAAGAAAACATAAAAACCTAAACACACAAGAAAACAACAACAACAAAAAAAGAGCAAAAATCACAGAAATTTCACCATTTACTAAGAAATACCCATCAGATTAGTCAGAGTGCATAATTCAGGAAATGGCACCTGTTCAGTCTAGTCCAACTCATCACTGCAGACCCGGTTAATACAAGTGCACACATCAGAATATAAAACAGCCTGTTTCTCTGAGTTCAGTGAATCCAACCCATTTGTTCATTTTTTTCTATTAACGTGAAGACAGATGTAAAGCGACAAAAAACAAACAAAAACAAAAAAACCGAGACAACATCACCCATTGAAGACACAATGAACATAATTGTATTTATAAAAACAAAACTATATAAAAGACATTACATCATTGTGAAACAGTTGTACATAACTCTATACATAATGGGAGACAGATAGTAAGGAGCCAGTCTAGAAAATGCTTCTTCCGATCTGCTGAAGCTTGGTGACGAAGCTGAAGTTTCGTCAGTAAAAAGTGGTGGATTGCTTTAAGTGCACTGAAAGTAAAAATATGGAAACTGGCACAGCTTTTTGCAAAATTCTCAACTGATAATTATGTGATGAAAGTGTTATATGTAACTAAACACTACTGGTGACACACTACAATTTAGGCAATAGATCCAATGGTTCCCAGCTTTTGATTTACTCCAGCAATGCTCCAGTTAGAACTTATTTGTAACTTATTTGCATAATGTTGTAAATTGGCCACTGAATTGGAGACAGATGGGCCCTAATTTTTTTTTTTTTATTGCCCTTGGTAATAATTTGCTCCCTCTTAGCAGATTAGTGCCTTGCCTTTAAGTCTTGAATTACAGAGGCCACAGTGCTTATCGCTCTTTCACAGGAGACACTTAAATCAACCAAATTCCTCCAAACTGATATATGATGGCTGCAAGGGATATAGCAAAAAGAAACAGAAGTTTATTTCAAGGATATGTTACATATTTGACGTGGTGTGTGATACATTGCCCCACATGAAGGTAATACTTTGTCAGAATTGGATAAAAAACACATGGATATATATATATATATATATTACTTTCTTGCCAGACAAAAAGCCAATGAAAAACACAATAAAACTCATTTTCCTCCAACTTGTCCTTTTGTTTCTTTTCTTTTTTTCGTTGACAATATTTTCTTTTTCCCGTCAGATCTGTAGCACTAAGAGCGTGTCACAAACACAAGAAGCCGCTGCTCTTCAAAATTAGCTCACAAATATACTTTCATTGTGGGTTCCTAGTAAGTAATTTTTGTTCAAATAAATTAATAAATGAAAAGGAACCAAAGGCAGAAGAAAAAAAAAAAAACATGCCTATGTGTATTATCAAAGTTCACCTCGCACACTTTATATACATGCCCTGTGCCAAAATAAAATATATTTTCTTTGAATGCAATGGTAAATGATAAATGTAAAATAGACAAGGTGGCTAATATACAAATTTCAAGGAGAATTTTAAGAAGTACGGGAACCCAGAATTTCAAACAGTAATTGTCACAATAACCACATTTTAGCAGACACAATATACAGCAGGGAGTTTATAACCATTTAAACCAAAAAATATAAGATTTTGTTATATATAAAAACCATGATTTAGCTCACATTTTCAAAAAGATGCACTGTATTTTTTCCAAGATTGAATCAAAGACAGCCTTGTCATCCTTCCATCATTCATTGGAATTGAACAACCTCTTTCAAGGCAATCTAGTTGTTGGCAAAGGAATACAGTTACCCATTCAGACATTTTTGTGCTTCTCTGTTTATCTTCAGTTCTTAGAATTGGGAAGGAGGCCCCTGCAGATCTATGACCCAGCACTCACACAGATTTTTTTTTTTTGTACGGTTTTTGTTATTTTTTTCCTTTTTGTGCTTGAAAACCCCATGAAATTAAATCAAATTAAAAGTTAGGTTCACAGAGAAGAAATCTGTAGGAAAAAAGAAATTAAACAAACATTCAAAGTCTGAGTAAATTGTAAATGGATGTTACGAGATAAAAATTAGAGCCTGAAAAAAACAACAACAACATGCATTTCTAAACAGAAGGCATTACGTGTTGCAGCAAAATGATGGTGTGAAAAAATTCTCATCTATGATCCAGGACAGTTAAGTAATTTTAGTTCCTGTGCAGTATACAGTGGAAAGCTGCCTTGACCTTGTGATGCCAAGAAGCATCAATTAAAACTTTTTTTTTGTTATTTTCCAGAAAAAAAAAAATCACATTTTAACTCTTCCTCCTCTTCCTCACGACTCTCATTTTTCTTTTCATGGGGTTCTCAAGCCATAATCGTCAATGACATAAATGAAATAATTCAAAGTGAAAGGCTAAACTAATTTCAATACAATTTATACAGCTCTAAAGAGAGGTGATTGATTCTTTCTGTACACCTGAACCATTTTAATGTGAAGAACAAACTACTGTAAGCTGTCAAGAGGACACTGAAGGTGTTGGGATTTTGCTAAACTGCAGCCTGGACAGTGCAGGAATTATACAGACCAAAGTACATATGGACAGCAGATTTAGCAAATGGTTTTATATATTTGATTGAGTGTATTGGATGGAATGCTTAAACTAGCATCTTTCATATATTTTTGGTGTGTATTCTCTGCTCTACACAATACCACACTACCCTTTACCCCTAACCCTAGAATGAAAATCATATACACTTATCTGACAAAACCTTGCTACAGTGTTACACAAAACCTTCTTCTTATCTTACAAGGGTCAACTGTTTAATTACAAGTCTACTTAGAGGAGGGGGTAGGGGAGGTGGATCATCTAAAAGTACCATATTCAGTGTGATAGACATGTACATGTATAAGGCGTGAACACCACAGATCTTCATTCGAATAATAAGAATTAAAAAAAAGAAAAAAAGACGCAATGCATAATCAAAAGCCGTGAGCTAAAGCAATGAAACGATGGTCAAGGTTACCGCCGACAAAGCATTATACATTGCTACCGACAGACGATACATGAAGGCATTGACAGAATTTCAATGGCGTCTGTATTTTTAGGCACCGTGTTGATGTGAGATATGATATGTGTTTGTGGGCGTGTGTTAACAAAGGTGTGTTTGGAGAGGGGAGGGGGTGAATCTATTTGGGAAAGGGGAGCAGAAGAGACAAGGACGAGGAGGCCATGTAAAAAGCAGTCATGGCAAATATACAGGTTTTCAGATATTTGTTTGGATGATGTGAAATTAAAATTCTGAACGGGACAACTCCTGCAGCGACAACCAGCTGCCTTTAAAAACCACCAAGAAGAAGAAGTAGAAGAAGAAGAATGAAATAAAATACATCACACAAATGATGAAAATGGCCTAAATAAAAGGCAGTAATAGGAAAACATTTGGGGTGAAAGAGGGGGGGGGGGGGGCTTCTCTGTCTGTGGACCACCTGTGGTGTCTCTGTGGAGACAACAGGGGCAGTGGTCAGAGGTGGAGAAGAAACAGGAAAAGAGACAGAAAGAGAGAGAAGAAGAAGAAATATAGACGGAAAAGGAGGATGGGGGGGGTGCACGCAGCTCCCCCTGCAGTCTAAATGAAGTACTCTTTCTTTTCTTCCGCATGCGCGTGGTTGCCCTCGGCGTTGATAATGGCTGTGTCTGCGTCGGGTGCATCGTCCGCTCCTTTGGCCTCGTGTGTCAAGTACGTTCCTGCGGAAAACGAAAACGAAAACAAACCTATATCAGGAAAAACAAATACTGAGAAGCTCTGTGTGTTGTTCACTGCCAGAGGTGAAAAAAAAAAACAAAAAACCCCCAGATCTGAAGACAACCTCGGTAATGCTACATTATTCATATACAGCGTGATGAGGAGCTAGCACAGGATATGCAAATACAGCCCATAGTAACCCTGCAAAGGCGTCCACAGATAAGGCAGATTAGCATCCGCATGCACTTTTTTTCCTCCTCAATAGCGGCGGTTAAGGGCTTAAAGGTAGATGGGATGCGGTACGCAGTTTGCAGGGTGCAAAGGCGTCCACAGATAAGGCAGATTAGCATCCGCATGCACTTTTTTTCCTCCTCAATAGCGGCGGTTAAGGGCTTAAAGGTAGATGGGATGCGGTACGCAGTTTTACCCAAAAAGTCATTGCAGATCAAAAGCGATTCACCGCGAAAAAAGTTAAGTAACAACTTTCACATCCAATAACAGAGTGTGTAAAAATAATAATGATCTGTTGGTTTTTCCAGATGTTCAGGAAAGTTCCGAATTTTGCTTTGTTTCTTTTGTTTTTTCGCAACTCCAAACTTCTATGACTCGTCGTAGAAGTTTGAAAAAGCAAATTGGTATAAAAAAAAAAAATGACAAAGGCAGTGCAGATCAGAGCGCCTCAAAGCTATTGAAAAACAACAACAGAGGAAGAAAAAAACTGGTCAAATAGTTTGTCTGTGGATGCTCGTGCAGATTTTCTCTATCAAACTTTGCTGTGATTCGATCAAAACAATCACAAGTTTCCTCTCCAAGTACCAAATTTTTCTTTTTAAAGTTGTTCATGGCTTATCTATTACCTGTGTTCATGTACAATAATACCTCCTGCAGACTTGTGGTACGTTCCTTGTATTTTTTTTTTTTTTTTGGATTTAATAAATGCAGTGAATAGACCAAGTCCAACAATTAAGCTGATTTGACTAAACAGTGTCTTCTGTGTGTTATTGTTCTGTACAACAGCATAACACCAGTGCATTGTACTGTTAAACTGCCTGCTATTTTATAGTACAGTGAATGGGCTTGAGACCATGTCTAAAGGCCAGAGCGTGTTAATAGTCCCACTAACACATTATTGCGTTTGGCCTTTTCACAGGACTTGTTGAAAGTACAAAAAAAAAATACAAAGTTGAATATTACCAGTGTGATCTTTAAAGCCCCTATGATTCGTTGATCTCTGTATTATTTCCTGTAATGTTTTTCTTTCATACCTTCGCCCCTTAGAGGAAGATGGCTAAAGAAAGGTACAAGTAGGACACGCTCCGTTGGGTACCTTAGCTTTAAGAGACCCAGGTCTGCTCCATTGTGGTTTTTACCTTTATGCCTGGCCAGGTATCTTCCCAGAACAATGATTAAACACAAGGTGACAAAGACCACTACGGCCACCACTCCTCCGATCAAGGCATGGTCAGTGCCATGCTGCCCCAGAGCGTTAGGATCTGAAGAGAGATAAAAAAAAAAGAGGAGATGAAGGCACTGCTTCGGGAGGTGATGGAGTGAGGGCAGAGAAACAGCGAAAGGCAAGACGATACAAAACAGAACAAGGGGAAAAAGAGAAGATTATTTCCAGTTCGTTCCTGGTCTTAATGATCAACCTGAGTCGCTGTCAACCCCCCCC
>JAPTHA010000007.1:16417000-16432710 GCA_029814585.1 Gymnapogon annona
GCCAATCTATGACATTTCGTTACCAGATTCATTGTGTGTGTCTGTGTAATGACAATAAAGGAAGTCTAAGTCTAACGTTATATCTTCCAGTAACAGAACAGCACAGTGCAGCAGTTCAAGGCTTAATTAAATGTTTTAATTTAAAGTAACTAACAAACACAAGGCCATTTCCATTACCATGACATGAAATGAAAATGTTGACATTACTTTTTTTTTAAATTCAGATTAAATTCATCCCAATTAACATCAAGGTTAATTAATATCATGTTTGATTACATTTATGTTGCTCTTGAAATCCTACTCCGCCTCTGGGCTCCGGTTCAGCCTTATTGTCGTGGACCGTCCAGCATCACGTCTAGGCCACCCATGGATGTGATGGAGCTGACAGTTGTGTTTTGTAACCTTTTATTGGGCAAGTGACTGTTTTTGTTAAATTCCATAAATATTAAATATGAAGTCAATCCGGTGCCTCACTGAGGTCAGACAACATGATTTTGTTTTTAACCCAATACAATGATTCAGAGAGATTTTATTGGAAATTTTAAGCTAAAAATAGATTTTTTTGGTGATTTTTTTTATCAGTTTGTGACCTTATAACAATTGTTGTAATGTATGTGCTTACTTTAACAATAACTGCTTAGATGTTTTTTGGCAAGAGGAGGGAGACTGTAGTCACGGCAACCAATGAGTAGGGAGACGGTGATGTCCAATTGAAATTACATAGTATTTAGATGAGTGCCCTGTATTGGGTTAAGAGTTACATCAGTAGGACATCATGCTTCACCCTGAAAAAGTGCTAATATTAGAAGGGCTGGTATTTTGGCTGAGGTTTTAACACGGACAGCCTGTGTGATTTAGGATGCAGATCTGAATATCAGTTGGAACACACATTTGTCGCTGTCCTTAGTGATTTAGTAGAATTTGGTGCAGCATTGTTTAGATGAATGATTTGTTTTCATTATCTATCATCTCTCACTTTTTATGACCTCATATATAATTTTTGTGCTATTAAGTACATTTTTGTATTTGCATTGTTGGTAGACCCCCTCGTGTGGCATCCCAAAAAATCTGCACAAGCACAAACGATGCACAAAAAATGATGCAGACTGATGCAGACATCAGCCCTACCAGAGCCGTATGAATTTGCTTGGAATGCAAACATCCACATTATGAGTATTCACTACAGAGTTCCTTTTATAGTGTAGCAAGAAAATAATGCAATGTTTTGTCACTGGGGTAAGAACTGACTGCTACAGATAAATGTGTCTACAAAACAATTCCAAGCATTTTTTTTCTTTTACAGACTTTATGCTTGGCAGATAATTTATACATTTAAACTTTTTGGCTCTGGAAGAATGGGTTGAACAGAAACATCCATAGTGACCTGCAGGCTGCAGGCTCTTATTGGATTCTGTGAGAACCCACCCACCAACTTTTTTATCAGGGTAAAACTTTTATATTCCTTGCTGGGGGATGAGATCTGTTGCCTGCAGTATTGTTGAAAGAAAGGTAATTAATATAATCTTTCCTTTTTATTTGACACAGTTACTTCAATCAGTAGATGACTTGCATTGATGGAATGTAAACAGACATCTTACAGAAGTACCTGGCATATTGAGTTTGTCCATTCAACCTGAATAGAAGTCCGACAGACATATTAACTCTGATATAATGACTAATTAAGTAAAACATAGAACGGCATGCCGAAAGACATAAAAAAAAAATATTAACTCTGATATAATGACTAATTAAGTAAAACATCACAAATATAGTTCTTGTTGTTGTTGAAGTCATTCAAATCTGCTGTAGTATATCAGGCCATGCTTATTGCCATTCTTCACATGTTCTGAAATGGTAAATCATCTGGAATGACCACCATTAGCTTCCAGAGCTTTTAATCACTGTTAGTCGTAGGAAGATGCCAGTGATTGAACTAACTCATTTGTTAAAAAGCAAGGGCGAGAAGATAAAAGTTTAGAAAAAGACAACATATGTAGTGAGGGAGGGAGTAAGGGAGGGGTGTCATCAGGTGTGTGGCATGATAACATTCAACATATGGGTTTTAGTCCTGTACCTATGGTGCATTTCCCTTGCACAGGAAGACAACTTTATTAAAAAGACAAAACGTCATGAGGTTAGTACAGCTCCACAGTTGTTTGCTTTCATCTGGAGCCTGTGAAAAGACCTGGTAATAAATCAAGTAGACACATGAAAGCAGATAGTGTAGTATCCTGTGACTGGGAGATGCACTGAAGGAGTCTGATATTTAGATTCCCTGAAGATACACTGAGCAGCTCAGCTCCTTTTGTGTCTCTACACTACACAAACAGACATCAGAGAAGAACTGAGACACGCTGATGAAGAATATCCAACAATGTGTGGAAGCCTGTTATCTAACCTGCTCTTCAGAGAAATGTGAGGGGAAGAGGGAAGAAGCAGGCGAGAAAAAAATTGAAACAAAAGCATGGAGGGAAAGCAAAGCAGCACTGGAGAGTAAGAGAGTCAAGACTCCTGAAGGGCTTTAAAGATGGTAATTTTGAGAAAGAAGCAGTCAGGAGAGGAAATTATTCTGGGTGAACAGGACTAAGGAGCACAAGGAAGTTGAGAGCAATTGAAGAATGGGAGGAAAAATGCACAAAAAAAAGACTAACAGGACAGCAGCTGAACGCTACTGCATTAGAGCGGACTGAAAAGTATTGGACAGCAGTGGAAAGTAGACAAAAAGGTATTATCTGACTTAGAAATATTGTAAATCATATGTTAATTTATTTGAATGTTTGTTATGTTTTAAAAAATGATGTAAAAATACCTGCTTTTGTTGTAAATGAATGTCAGTTTTCTCATTTGTCTCATAATGCTCATGTCCTTCCACTACATTGAAGACGATATGGGGGGAGGATCTGTTACATGCAGTCTCCCACAGTACATTAGCTTCAAATTGACATGTCACTCAGCAACACTGATGGACGTATCACTCTACGGCAGCACACATGGCGTCATCTCAGTGTTACTGTACTGTAGCATTTGGGAAAGAAATCGGAATTGCAAAACAGGCTGAAAGTTAAACAAAATGTAGCCTGAACTTTTAACAGGCCTTTGCCTGTTTCTGCACAATCAAACAAAAAAGGTTGAATGCTCTGCATGTGTAAATGTCAAGGACATATTTATCACTCCTGTAAAGCTACTAACACATGATACAGCAGACTGCCACACAACTTACACATTTACACCATAAAAAAGGAGTTTTCATCACAAAAACATGCCTTCCCTGGATATATCCAGTATTCTATCCATGGATATTAAACAGGATTTTTGAGAAAAGGTTCAGTGAATCCTGAGTGTCAGTAATCAAAGACAAACTGGGATTGCGGAATAATACGAATATACGGATGTGTAATAAAGCACTGCGATCATGAGTATTTATTATAGTTAAATAACCCAAAGAAAATATACACACTGATCCCATCCATAGATATATCATTCTTGATAACATCGAACATGATTACAATGTCATTCAAGCCTCACAAACTCAAATCATTTGAAGAAACAGAGAGATAACGTGGAGAAGCAGTGAGTCGGAACTGTGTTTGTTCTCAGTTAATGCCTACATTCAGCGTGTAGCACTTGTACCTCCTTGTGCTGTGTGCAACCGGACTCGTGTGAACAGAAAGGGTCTGATTTTGAATTACATGTAGATATTCCCTCATTTACATCCATGCAAATGACACTGGCACGACACTGATGCCATCTGTTTTGCAGCACAGCTTGCAGCAAAGTGTTGTACATCACTCACACTACTTCACTGCTTCATTTGCATTAGTTTTGGAGGTAAAACCTGCACGACTATCTAAACGACCTGTGCAAGTTCAGAAAATGTAGGTAAATGTAAGTAAATGTGCAGATCTCAATTACCTCTTGCACCCCTGCAGGACTCATTCAAGATGCACTTTAGAATGCATACAATACTACACAATGTAACAGCAGTCTGTCACCTTAAAATAGCTTCCATCCTCCAACCTTTCATTGTGACTTATAATTTTCACAAATACTTCCTTTTAAATCTCCCTAATCATGTTTGATACAATACTACTATGTGCACGACTGTTCAGTCTGTGATGCTGCTGGTGCTTGAATCATTCCCTGATCGATTAGTTTCCAGATGTTACATGCAAGAGTTTAGTGGCTCTATTCCATATCCTCTTTGAATATGCAGATACACATTTTCCTTCTGCAGCTCTCTCGGTCCAAATTAAAATACCAAATACAAACACAGACGACCTGACAGTGTATATCGTGGAGCCGCAATTGAAATCTGAACAGTGATCAGCAATTACAGCTGTCAATCACCTATTTAACCCCCCTACCTGCCCGGCACCCCCTACCTGTGATTAGCCAAAGCCTGCATCCTCGCTCACCTAGTGTTCACAAAATTGTTTCCTGTTTCCTCTCAGACCTTTTTGAATTCTAATTTGCTGGAAAGGTAATTATAGATTTTTTTTTACCCATTGACACCAGAGGGGAAAAAAGAATCAAGAATCAATCACTGCAGCACTGAAAGTGTTTATAGAGGTATTTATGATTAAAGGCTGCAAAGGAGGAAAAATGGTTTGACAGATCTGACTAAATCATAAAATACTGCGTGTACTCTGAACATTAAACAGAGTTTTTCTGATGTTAAAGCTAAAAAAAAAGAACTTTCTGAAGTCTGAATCCTCCCAGACTTAATGCAGCATTAGGAGTCATGATGAGGTGCCTCCAGTGGCCAGACATTTTCAGTTGGACATGACATTTGCTTCTTTGAGGTTTCAGGGCACAGAGGTACTGAAGTCTTTGAAATGCCAAGGGGACAGTGGATGGAGTATTTGAACAGCTAGACACTCTTTAAATACAGTCATTTCAGCTTTCTTAGAGAAATCTAAAAAAATAAGGGAATAATTCCATTTAGCAAGAGTACAAAACAACTTCATTCGAGATAGATGGAGTTTCACTCTACTTGACCGATTCCTTCATTAAAAAACAAGTCAATAGACAGAAGCGTTGGCCCTTTAGACAGTGGAGTTTCTCAGAGGGAAGAATTAGGACAGGAAAGACTTTGAAATTAAAGGTGAAGTGAAAGTAAACAGGCGCCGGCTGAAGGGGCTGTGGAGATGTGTGGGATGGTACTGTACCTCCGTTGCCAGTGACTGTGGGGTCTGAGGCGTGGGTGCCTAAGAGTGGAGTAGAATCTGGAGGAATGGGATGTAGGGGGGCAGTGGTGGATGGAGGTGGGGTAGTGGGTGGCTCTGGCGGAGGGGAGACGGACGCACATGTACACAGAAAGAAAAAAAAAAGAAAAACAGTAACAACAAACAACAACGGTAACAACGAAAACACGATTTAACACGGGTGCACAAAATGACAGAAAGTAGTCAAAAAGGGCAACGGTTATGTAGTAAGTGCAAACTAAAAAAAGGGCCATTAAACATAGAATTAAAAGCACGGACATAAAACTGTTAATAACATAAACCTAATTCACACATGAATTACTGCCGATGTAAACCCTTGTGCCACAACAGACCTGAACTCAAATACAACAGATTAGTTTTAAGTTGTTTTGATGCTCACGAGCAAAGCATTGAAGCCCCGCCCCTTCCTGTTGTGTCCAGTGAAAAAAAGTATTGCAGTAACTAGTGAGACACAAGTAATTATTTGATCTGAATGACCTCGTATATGTATCACTCATATCGAACCTCGGAGCGACCCTTACTCGTCTTATACTATATAACACATGATGGTAACTGTGAGAAGGCTTTTCCTTAAGTCGTTACTTGTCAGACGTTTTTTTTTTGTTGATGTGACCATCGGCCTCTGAGTACCTTCTCTGCTTCCTGTCTGGATTATGCATCATTAACACATATGAAAGTTTCCAATTTACATTATAATTCTAGTTGAGATGGCCAGAATGAATTGCAAAACTGTTGTTTAAGACTGCGAAAATATATAAATAGCGCGATTACGTACCAACATATAGTGGGCAACCATCTGTTCATAGTCAATTAACTCTTTAAAACCCAATGTGTCAGCGCTGACACATACATGATGGATGGCTGTAATTCTTTCATCATTAGTGCAATTGGAGAAATTACAGTGCTTTCTGATACTCGTGACCAGAAGCTGTTTTAGCAGTGTTATAACGCGCAGTAAGTTGTAAATGCTTGTTAGATTTTGAAAGAAAAATGTGCAAACGTACTCACTCACAGGATGTTTTCCAACATTATTATAAATGTCCAGGCAGATCATTATAAACTCAGGGTTTAAAGAGTCTCTACAGCTTAAACATAATTAGTGCAGTGTTGTTGTTTTTTTCTTCCCATCATTAAATACTTTATCACCTTGCGCTCATAGACAGAGGTGAAAAAAATGCGTATTGTGTGATAAAAGGCAAAACTCTGATGTTCAGGCTCCGTTTTTTTTTTTTTTTTAATGAATTGAGAAACATCATATTAGTGACTAGTAACACAGTTCCAACAGATTTCAAAAAAACAAACAAACGTATTTTTCCATATTGACCACAGTTCTTTTTTTTTTTTTTTTTCTGGAAGAGAAACAACAGAGGAAGGGACTGAACTTTCATGGGAGATTTGTGGTGCAGATTATTAACTTTAAGTAGATTTTCTGATATTATAAATTAAAATGCAGCTGTGATAAACCTTCTTATATTAATGATCTGTCTCATTCTAGGATCAGTGTTCAAGCAAATATATTAGTAGTAGGTCTTTCCCCATTTTTCCGTGTCGAAAACATCTATATTATACATCACAGACACAGACCTCTGTTTTCATTTTGTTTTATCCGTGAATGTCTGCAGCGGAATAACTGGATTAATGTTCAATCTGCTAATGTGGGCTGATCCCTGTGAGGCTTCAGGTAGATCATGTGCCGGAAAGTTGGATTACACCTGGTGAACTACAAATTAGACAAGTGATCCACACCAGTTAATCATATTTGATGAGAGGAGCCAAGATGTCTGTATTTTAAGCGTTTTTTGATTGGAACATAATGGTAACAGAGCTTCATCTGAGGGAATGTTTCTCACTGTCACATGTTAAAGTAACAAGAAAAACAGGAACGAAACACCGTGTGACAAAGTTAATGAGGTTACACCATCACCTTGGCTTTTATGTTTATGTCAGTGGACTTTTTCTTTTTTTTTTTGCAGTGAGCTAGAGGATTTTAATTGGCCATGCTTGCTCTTTTTCTTAGGCCCAACTGTCCTGCATGTCTTGGGTGACATTTCAGCCTTAGCGTGAATCACTAAGCAGCGAACTGCATGTCTGGAGGAAAGCGGCAAGAAGAGAGAATGTCTCTTCGTTGGAGGCGAACCATTAAAAAGGTATTTTCCAAGAATTATGGAAGCAATTGTGAAAGGCTAAAAGGTGTGCTAATCACTAATGAAGGGTAGGAACAGAGCGGGTGCCATTTGAAAAGAACAAGTAATGAATCTGGTTAAGACTCGCTGGCCCTTCCATAGCCAATTGCCTTTTTGTGCTGCAGAATTTGTCAGTTTAATAGCATCACTGTCATTAAGTGCATTGGTTATACTTGTTGTTACACTGGGCTGGCATTTGAAAGAATTGTTGGGCGCACACAGACACCATGACACAGGGGACAGGTGCATGAATTAAATCTACCTAAACACCATTGCATAGAGTATTAGGGAATAGGTCTGAAAAGTGTGAAAGAGTGAATAGATGTAAAAAGTTACTGCACTTTTTATGTGGTAGTAATGGAGAGCTCTCATAGATTTTAGTGGATGATTCATGAATGGGGATAAGAGTCTAAATATTCCACCATTTACCTGTCAAGCTTATGCTCATCGATCGGCCTCGAAGTGACTTGTCAATTCAAAACCAAGCGTTAAAAAGCAACTTAATTTCTCACATTCTGAATCTTGTTATTAGACATTTATTGGGCTCTTTATTTTGCGATATCTGAGGTATTTGGAAAAGGTGAAGCTTCATATTCTCTATTCACAGATATATTTGGATTATGAAGTCACTGCTTCACACAGCAAAAGCCAAATACTAAAATCTTTTTTTATGGCATTGTACTAAAAATTGTATTATATTACATGAGAAGTCTCATGTTGATCTATTTAAACATTATTTAAGATCTTTCTTTCAGTTAGATTTAGTAACTAACCCGACAAGGCAGAAGATTGTTTAATCCAAACATGAATAACAGCTTTATGTGGTTGTATTAATAGTAATATACTGACCTGCACTATATGGACAAAAGTACTAGGACACGTTGAATTCAGGTATTCATTGCTGACAGGTGGCAAGATAATAAAGACAAATGTTGCCATAATTATAACTGCTGTGTAATTTTTTTTCTTTAGTATTTACGAATATTTTTTTGATTCAATTATTATAGTTTTCCTCTAAATTTCTGATACATTTGCCCCCCCACTACCATAAATAATCAAACCAAAAGTAACCATCTGGTATGTTCTGTTCTCAGACGGAATAATCAGCCTGTCACTTTAACACTGATAATTATTTATCACAAATGATATGAAAAATTTTTATCGTGATAACATCTTTTCAACTATTTATCATGGTAAAATGTATGTTTTAGTGCACTCCCTCTCTCATTTCAGGGTTTTTTATGTATTCCTTTGGCCTTGCTTATGACCAGCAGTGGCCACTTCATGAACTATTGATAATAACCTTGGTTGCATCCTTCAGCAGTCCTACATCTGGTTATTACTGTACACTCACCAAGGACACTCAAGAACATATTAGAAATTTCTCTCTCTTTCTGGCAAAGCATAGCTTTCAGCACCTGCACAGCTTATTTTCTCCATTTTTAATCAGATTAGGTCTGCTTTCAAATAAAAGAGCAACACATCCCAGGTGCATGCAAAAATAATAACCTGATATTTTATTGATCCACTTAGGGAAATTCTCTTTTGCCTCTGGACGGTTTCTCTGGCCATGGGCTGCCTGTGTTTTTTGGCTCCCATCACAGGCCGAGTTCTTAAAACAGAAGAGAAATAGACGTCTCCCTGCTCAGCTTTTCTTTTTTTTTTTTTAAAGTATTATTACTTAATGCCAAGAGACAAATAGCAGTGGTGAAATGGAAAGGAAGAAGAACTATCTGTTTGCATTGACACTGAGCCCCTTTATCCTCCACCTCCTCTGGCGTTACTAGGAATTACTTATCCTTCCTGGTGATATTCCTGACAACGCAAGCACTAAATTCTGCCTCCCTCACACATTTCCCTCCCAGTGTGTGTATGTGTGGAGGATCTGGGACGCAGGTTTATTTAAGGAAAGGCGTTGGTGGCATTTGGTACCACCTGAGGCCCTTATTCTCCCTCTGAGAGACGGTACCGCTAATCACTCATTGCACCGATACAGTACTGATACAGACCAGGAGGTAGCATTGGAGTAGCATTGGAGCTTGCACTTGTGCCTCTAAGGTTGCTATTTTCCACAGCTTACGTGCTCGATTCGAAGATCAAATGTACCCTTATTTGAGTCCGGGGTATGTTGTGGCAGCCTTCAAGTTGTTTTTTTTTTTTTTTGAGGATATTTCATCTGTCAGTAATGTCATGTGAAAGGTTGACTACTTCTCTACAACTTTTGTGTATGATCACATGAAACATAATTACCCGTACATCACACTCCTCTTTGAACTCACCGTAGACGTAAAGCACATATTCAGCGCTGCTCGTCCCTAGGTGGTTGCTGGCTTCACAGCGGTAGGTGCCATTGTCTGTCTTGTTGAGCGAAGTGAAGGTGAGCTCCCTCCCGTCTACAATCATCCTGTCCAGGTCAGGAAGTTCACCTCCGTCCTTTGTCCACATCACAGGATCTGGCCTGGGAGATGACAGGATGGGAGAGATAACAGCAGCACAAGTGCTGACAGTTGATCTTCACACAAGAGCGAGGTGTTTTATGTATGTGGAGGGTAAGTGAAAAGGCGCGGTGATGTCACAGGAATGTGGTAACTTACGATGGGTTTCCTTTGGACACGCACTCCAGTTTCAAGTTCTGGCCCTCCTGAGGGACGGCGAGCGAGTGGACGATCTCCACGCGAGGGGCATCTGGGACAAACGCAGAGGACGCTCAGAGTGACGGTGCATTGTTTAAACAGTACAGGTTCAGGGTGTGATTCTTTAGCAGCAGTGGTGACATTGCAGATGGCAGACATCTGAGTAATATTAGTTTATCTGTTACTATAAAAATATGACAAATACCACAGGTCCTTTTCAGGGCTCATGGTTTTATTTTTTCGACGTTTTGTTTTGGGAGGTATTATATTTGGTTCGCAATCAAACACAGCATGTGGTGGTGACGTTACTGTCATGGCCTGCCTATCCTGGGGCTGGGCCACACCCTCTCCCTCAAGGGGCTGGAACTAATCTTCAACACCTGGGCCACGCTGCTCAGCTGGGGCTGATTGCCCAGCTACTTAAGAAGCTCATTGCCAGCCAGCAGCGTGGCCTCATAAACATCTACACCTTCTTCAACCTGCAATAACCTGGACAGTCTTTGTTTCACATGGACTCTGATCTGGACTCTGGTTTCCTGTTTTTCCCCTTTTTGGTATGGACTCTGGTTTTGTTTAGTAAGGTTTGGGTTTTCATGTTTAGTGTGTTTGGTTTATGGTCTTTGTTGTAGTTCCGAGTGTTAAGTGGTGTGATTATGTTATTTGCTGTGGTTTAGTTGTGTGTTCAGTTAATAAATGTTCTATGCTTCCCTTCAATCTCGTGCAATTGAGCTTCTCCCTTTCCCCAACCATGACACTTAATTTGTAACAAGTTTAGTTTCTTTTCATCCGCAATCTAAAGAAGCTTTCCAAATGACAGAGTCTGCGTACCTTCTGTCCTCCCGGGGACAGGCCTGCGTCTCCCCCGATCCGACCCACCAGGTTGAGTTCACTCTCTCCGTGGCGACTCAGGTAGATGGATCTGGGCGTGACGTGGATGTTCATGAGGTAGTAGACGATTCTGCTCTGGATGTGGTCCTGCACTCGGTTCACCATGTACCTGCTGCCCACGTCGAATATCTTGATGTAGGAAAGTTTCCTGTTTGAGGGAAAAAAATAATATATTATTAATTATTATATCTGAAACTATTGATAAGATAAGGTTTGTAACATTTCATTTCCGGTTTAATGCAATATGAGGAAATGCATCATGGGTAAATACCTGTCTTTCTCGTCGTCGATAGACATGTAGTTCGCCCGGTAACAGTCTATGCGCTGAATGAAGTCTTCCATTGCTTCATCTATGTCGCGGTCCGCGTAATCTGGACTCCCGAACTTCACTTGCTGGAAAGTAAAATGATCTTAGAACTGATTCTAGAAAATTACATCAAAGCTTCTCTAAACCAGAGGATCTAAACCCACGGCCTCGTTTCGGACTTATATTTTGGTGACTTGTCAAGTCGTGACCCACTTAAACAGAACTGAAAGCAAACAAAATATGTATTTGTTGTATTTGTTGTTGGAAGCTTGTTTTTTATTCTTATTTTATTTCGATTTTTTTGTTACACAATTGTTACACAATATTAGTTACATTTATACACTACAAGATCACATTCACAACCCAACATGACAGGATCAGAGACAACAGACAAACACACACACACACACACACACACACACACACACACACACAGAACAGAAGAGTACGAAAAAACATAAAACACGTACAGTCACAAAACAAAACAGATAAATAAGTGAACCGCATGAGTCACAGACAGATGTCTACCTTTTAAAACACATACACATATATACACATATTTTAATTACTTTATTTTGAAAACATTATGCTGATAATAAACCATTAGTGACCACTACAAATGTGCAGAATCCTTTCACTTCCTGTTGAACTGTCATCTGCAAATGACTTATTTCTGTCAAAGTAAAAGTCAGTCAAATAAAAGTCAGACAGCATTTATAGAAATAAAAAGCAACCACAGATTTTTTTTTTCAACCTCATTGTAGCCTTTTACTTTGTGATAAATCCATGACCCAATTTTGGCCCATGACCCACCAGCTGAGAAACCTCTTAAAGTTGAACATTAAAACAGATCATTAATGATACAAAGCTGCTTCTTACCTTGATATTCTCTGCAATGATTTCTGGATCTTCACAGATTGATTCCACAAAGAAAACCTGTGTGGTCAAAAATCATAATGACAGCTTGTAATAAATTCACCGTTCTACTGTGTGTAGCTTTTTTTGTTTTATTTTATTGTATTTTATATTTACACTTACCTTGTAACCCCTCTCCTTGGCAAAACTTAAAGTAATGGCCCTTCTTTCCCTGGTGGTGTTAGTAGCATCAAATACCTGCAAATATGCAACAAATCACATACAGAGAAGAACATACCAGATAGTTTCAATGTCTTAACATGACATTCCACTGAATTATCAATACCAACTCTATACACAGGCGGAGAATATAGTCCTACAATATCATACATTGTTGACATTGTTTGCATACATTGATTTACATACATTGTTTACATACATTGAAATTTTACCTCAGATATCTTTCTAATTTTCTTGTCTACAAATATATATATATTACCATTATTGTCATATATTTATTACAATAACACAACGGCTGAACTTAATCGTGTATGGTAATTTAATCATCTTAAATCATTACGAGGACATGTGATTGCACTAAGTGTCTCTTCTCACAAATATGAAAGTCTGTTTCCTTCTCTAGTTTTATTTTATTAGATGCTTTCCACTGGTTTTAAATTACAGGTCCACTGTAATACTCACGGCGACTTGTCCGTGTTCCTTTGTGAAATAGGCAGAGATGTCTTTGAGGGCGGCTGATGCACAGGCCCTGGGGGAGAGGTTACACTCATATTTTGAGCCTGAATGCTGACCATGCAATCCCCTGCAAAAGCCCTATTGTAATTGTAGTGTTTGTTTCATTTTTTTCTGCCTCTTTAGTGTCATTTTTGAGGGCCTGAACATGTGTGAAAATGACATTTTATTTATACATACAATAGTTTAGATAGATAGACAAACAGACAGATATATAAAATATAAAAATATATTATTGGAAAAATTAATTGTTTAAAATTAACTGTCATGCATGTAGAGATGCTAATTTCAGGCCAAAAAAAAAAAAAGCAGTGGCCTCTTCATTTATTTCCAGAGCTGTATTTATACAGACAAAGAAGCACAGACTGCAAGAAATGAGCAAAGGATGCATGTGATGAAAAAAACAATACCAAAAAATAGTACTAAATACATTAGATAATGCATGTAGATTTTTTAGACAGTGAGCAACAGACGTGACAGGTTAGTGCACTAATCCGTCAGTTCCAGTGTGTGTTCCACTCACTTGCGGATCGTCATGGCCTCTTCATTATCAGGTTTAAAGAACTCAAAGTTCTTGTATGTCTTCACAGCCTCCCTGCGATACTGGCCCACATTAAACACTAGAGGGATTTGAAACACAGTAGTGTTATAATAATAATACAATCAATCCAGACTGTCACTTGTGGGGTTTTTTTGTTTTTGTTTTTTTACATATATATAACATTTAAAAACTGACTTTTGGTGGGAACTCCGATCCAGTTCAGGTAGCGAGTGAGTTTCTTGGAGATGTAAGTCTTCCCTCTGGCTGGTAGCCCCACCATGACGATTAACGTGGGGGAGTTACAGAACTGAGGCACAGAGGCTGAAATGAAAAAAAAAAGACTGAGACATATAGAAGATGAGCACATGCTGGAGATGCTGCATCGTTCATGTAGACGGTGTTTATTCCAACTCAGTCCACTGTCAGCTCCAGTGTAAACAGGTAAGACGTGTGTTGTGTGTGAGGTGTGTGTTATGTGTGAGGTGTGCATATGGCCACTACTGGCTGCCAAGGTAATCTTCATTAAGAAGGAGAATAAGAGCTCCCAGATAAAGCTCAAATATCTGTGTACAAGTGTAATGAGTCCTTTTTTTTGGCGTGTGTGCCTGGTTAGTAGTGCACTGTGCCACAGAAAACCAGATAAACAAAAACAACACACATGTAAAGGCAATAAAATGAAACAATATTAAAGACAAACTATATACATGTTAATAATAACAGTCACATAACTCCCAGCTCACACTCCCAGGATTCTTCTTTCCCCCATGTACACATTTTTAGAAAATGGAAATTAGACTCCGCCTTCTTTCCAATCAAGCAAAACCAAGCAAATAATCGTAGACCCTAAATGCTCTAAATGCTTTCCTTTATAAATACACGATTCCACTGAGCGTGTGTCGCTGTTGTGCCAGGAGAGTGCACGTTGTCTTTATAACTAAATAGCAGATGGTAGGATGAGTGTCCAGTGTGGGTCCTTGGCAAGACCCTTCACGCTGCTGCCCACAACTGTAGTCTCCATGTCTCACTGTGTCGGTCACAAGAACAGATAAATGGACTGTCAATCACATTCTGTATCCGTCCTGGAGCATATGCGCTTTTACGCGCAGCATAACTTTGGCACAAGGACAGGAGTGAAAATGTCATCAACACATGGAAACCATGTCGTTGGAACGAGTACGTTTTCTCGTTAAAAAACGAGCAACCCAACTTTTTCCTCCTTCTGTGGCAAGAAAACATTTGACACTAACAACTTCACCAGTGAAAACATCTGAAGCAGAAGAAGCAAAGGCCTCCCATTAAGCTGAGCTGTGTATCCGCACTTACATCCCCTCCTGCGGTTCAGGTTGCAGCCCATCCATGGCACCCAGATCTTAAGCAGCGGCGTCTGGGTGAGTTTCTTTTGCTCGTTGTTCATGATGCGAGCCATGAGGCCTGGGTGCATATGGCGGGCCAAGTCTGTCAGATATCGCCTTTCTCACAGTGTGTCTAGTGGACTAGAAGCCCGTAAATAACAGCATCCAAATGAAAAAAACAAAACAAAAACACTGTAAATTCACAAAAAAAAGCGTTTTTTTACGTGCATAACGTTGTGTTCAAAGACATGCATAAAAAACGGTGGCGAAAGGCTCTTAGGAATATGGATGCACAACAGAGTCCAGGCTTTGAACCACTGAAGCGCTTCAGCTTTTGTCTGTGCGGATACTGAATGTGAGCTTTGACTCCACTCTACCTACAGCAGGTCAGGTGACTGTTGCTAAGGACAGACACTTGGCAGAGCGTGAGGGGGAGGACCTGAGGCCATGCTGCTCGCCTGCCTCTCCGTCTGTTTCATGTTTGAGGAGGCCTGAGGGGAGCTGCCAAAACCTCCCTGTGGCGATGTCAGCCAGCGGGGAAGAACCATCCGAATCCACACGTGTACACCTGTTACGGTGGCACATCTGTGGTCGCTCAGCCGCAGTGAATGCAACACGGTCATTGTCAGACAAGTGCAGCAAAACTGGAGGCAGATGAACCCAGGGGCATCGAATTTTTAGTTCAGGGGCCAAATTCAGCCAAATGTGGTGTGAAGTGGGCGGGGCCAGTGCAATAATAACAGAATTACATATCAATAATATCAGCTCCAAATGTTCCTGATATGATAAAAATGTTTACATCTACACTGTCCTTTAAAACAAGGTGAATAACATTAACAACTTCAAAATTCTTAAGAAAAATAAGTGTCATTATAGCAATATTCTACCTCAGAGTATAATTTATACATGTACATTACAACTTACAGATCACAGTGGATCTACAAATACACAAAACATTGAGTAACAGGTAGAA